>CAUYPK010090283.1:0-56821 GCA_963574355.1 Loris lydekkerianus
TCTTCTCACTACCCTTCTTTGTGGGAGCCATTCGGCAAGGCCCAAGTTGGAAAGAAAGAACGGGAGGGATTGTGGGAGGAGGAAAGGGCTGGCTCTTTTTTCAGAAAGAATGATTAAACTGTGAGAAAAAAAAAAAAAAAAAAAAAAAAGAGAACCAAGTTCTCTTTTCTAATTGAAATGGGGAAATGAACCATTTCTAAGTATTGCTTTATAGATATCTACCATGAAACATGTTCTATCAATATTTGAGAAAGTAAAAGGGTTCAGTTGGTTTAAGCAACATATATATTTTTTAATTCTTTTTTTTTTTTTTTTACAATGATAATTTTTTTTTTCTAAGTTTATTTATTTATTTATTTTTGAAGTTTTGGCTGGGGCTGGGTTTGAACCCACCACTGTGGCGCCCTACTTCTTTGAGCCACAGGCGCCACCCTAAGCAATATTTTTTAATTATGTATTTTATCTCTTTTTTTCAGATGACTATGAGGGTACGAATGGTTAGGTTACTAAGTTTCCGTTTGTTAGGTTGGAGTTGTGTCTCACACCCAGGAGGTGTGCCCTTTACCCTTACATTGTGCCCATTCACCCCTATTTTGTGTACAGTGAATTTGGTCTAACTCAATGGAAATGATTCAATGACATGACAAGAGCAAGTGAAGTAATTGAGAATTTTCTTTTAGTGCTTAAAAAAAGTATTACAGCACAGTATGGAAAATGTCAACCCTCAATTACAATTAATTAGGCTTTTGCTTTTCTAAGATAGGAATAATTTTAGTTTAAATCCTAAATATATGACTATGGCTTAAAAAATGTTTAACTTGGCTGTCTTCATGGAGATGGAGAAGATTAGTATAGCAGTTAAAAGAAAAAACAATGAAATGTGCGTTTCCCTGTTGATTAAATGTGGAGATTCATAATTTGTAAGTTGATACAATATTTTACACATATTGTCTGTGTAAAAAAAACCATGGGTGGATATGATTTTTACCTAGAAATTACTGTTTAATAATTCAGTCTTATGCACTCCCTGTAGGAAATTTAGCAGACAGTGTTGTGATGTGAAGCATAGAGGCTACTGTGTCGTAGCAGGGGTTAGTTATTTTCATTTGGAGGCATTAATAATGTTGCTTATAAACTTGCGGCACTGAATCTTCAGGTGTCTTGTCCGCCAACTTATAAATCTCATCTCTGAGTGCTTTTCTGTACCTTTCTAGCAAATGCTTATCTTGGTGTTCTTTGGGATAATTTACTTTTCTATTGATTGCCCTTTGTTCCTCTAGAAAGCAAAGTAAGATAACATTTGGAGAATATTATTAAATGCATAATTTGTGATGACATTACTCACAGAGGAAAAAATATTTTAGTTCCTTGAAATGCAGGGCTTGAGGGAGTGAATCTAATGGAGCCTTCTGTTCTATGAGTAATGAAAAAACTAGATGACAAAAACATCTGTTTTAATATAGAATAGACATTGATTCATCTTTTGGCTCCCCTCTGCTGTAATACTCTGTCTGAAAAGTGAAAAAAAACACTAGCAAAACAAAGTTAATGTTTTAGTTTTAAAGGTGTAGTTGGGGACAAGGTATTACTCTAGACTTGAATTTCACGTCATTATATAAACAAAAGTTTATATTTTAGGAAAAAATACATATGTCTGTAATCAATATGGAAGAAAGAAAACTTACCCTATACTAACAGTTTAGTACAAAGTAATTTTAATATTATAGAAATACAACCTTTTAATTAAAAATTTTCAGAGCTTGCTTTAAAAAAATCAAGTCCAAATTGACTTCAAAGAATTTAGCTACTTCAGTTGAAAACGAGGTCAGCCTCTTAGGTCAACCTTGGTTTGACTGTGTACAGATAGTCATTCAAGGCTAGATAAGGAGGTTTGTGAATAGATTTAGTCATATTTGCCTTTTAAATCCTGGTTTATATTTTTCAAAGAAATTAGCTCATATCCATGTTAGTAATAGTTTTGATCACTATATAGCTTAAGTACTTGATAATGAAATGAATACAAATTGGTGGTTTAATATGACTGTGGCTGTACTTGGTACATTTCTAGTAATCAAGTGTGAAAAACTCACATTATTGTTGTGTTCGGTCCTACATCTAGTTGCCTGCCCTAATATTTTATATGCTTCCTTATATACCCAAGCCTTTCTCAGCCGCAACAGCTACCTCACAGACAGAATATATCCCTGGATTTTCTTTCTCCCTGCCCTCTTTTTTCTCTTCTCTTTTATGACAACTTTTGGAAAGTTTGGTATAGCCTAATCACCCTTGGTTATTAACCTTCCATTTTCTGAAAAAATTGTAATATTCTTGTATCAGTCACCATCATTTCATTGTAACTTTTCTTCATTAACTCATTACCATCCTTTTCTTTGCAGTATACAAGCAATAATCTTTTCAATTCCTATCTTACTGGATCTCTCTATTTTGAACTTTTTTAATATTACATCCTTATAGTCTATAAAATGTATCCTCTCATATAAGCTTTCTGCTGCTGCCTTCTCTCTGCTTATCCCAGAATTGGTGTTTGCTATAGATCTGAAACGTAGCCCATTGTTTGGTTATGGTTTTATTAATTTCTGCTGATGCTTTTACCCTGTGTACTCTTCTTGGTTTTGCATCTTCAGGTTTGTACTATCCAGTGCGATGCGGAGTCTTTAATTTTTTTCCCTTCTACCTTTGCAGAATTTTTGCACCCCCTGCCTGTCAGTCATCTCCACCTTTGCTTACTGTAAGTGCCTAAGTCATTGGTAGCAGGCATGGAATATTTACTCAGTAAATATTCAGTACTAAGCACTTGATGTGTTAGTTAATTGATTACACATAGCAATCCAAAGAAAATATCCCAAGATCAACTCATCTGTACAACTAAATATCTTTTCAGTATTATTTTTATCAGTTGTTAGTGTGACCATCTATCTGGTCAACTAAGCTAAAAAAAACAGTAAGTAATCCTTGACTTTGCCCTGATTGCACGCTTACCTGTATTCTCCACATCTTATTAACTATTAAACACCATTTAATTTATGAACTAATTTTATAAACGATTTCTACCCTTTCATCATCCTTATTTTTCACTGCCCTACATTAAACCCCTATGATCTCTCATTTGGAGTATTACAACAGCACCTTGACTGATATTCCTTTGAAATCAACCCTGCATAGAGTGGTCACTGTGATCTATCTAGAATGGAAATCTGACCACAACATTTACTGTTTGAACATTTGGCTTCTAATTACCTAGAGGATAAAGTCCAAGATCCTTACGGTGTGAAGTGAGGCCCTCTGTTACCTCGCCCCTGCTAGTTCAGCTGCCTCCTCTCCCATCATCCTATGCCCCCTGCTGTGTTGTGCTATGATAAAACTGAACTGCTGTGGCTCCTTGAATACCACCTTGTTTCTCTTCTCTGTGCTTCTCCTTGGGCTGTGTTACATAGGTTTACACCTGGAGGCCTCCTTTCATTCTCGCCTTTATATTCCTTTTTTTCCCCTTTGTCTTTTGCAAGGCATGTTTCCTATCTGACATACAAGTTCATCTAAATAGCTTAGATGCACCTCTTCTCTGCTTTAAAAATACTAAAGAAACACCCCTGTTATTGACTTGCTACCCAGTTTTTTTATGGTAAAGCGTGAGATTGTATCCTATTTTTCACTGTGTACCTGACTCTTCCTTTGTAACACAGTGCTAGTATTTAGTTCATACTCTACAAATGTTTGTTCAGTAAGTGAGAAAATGAAACTCTGGGTGCGTGAAATATCTTCAAGCATCACTACGTAGCAGGGAGGAGCAGATGTCAAGTAGCTCCTGAGGTTAACCCTCTTCTAAGCAAAGGACAAGAAGGAGTGAGTTAAACCAAGATTTCTGTCACTCAGTAATTTTTGGCTGAAACTGCTTTTGAGGTGGAGTGTATGCACCTGCATAAATATCTGTGTTTATACAAAAGAACAAAGGATGAATCAAAGAAAATATTTTGAGTTTAGAAAGGAGACAGACTGTGGAGAAAAGTTAGAGAGAGGGACTAGAAATTCAAGATGTATCTAACACTAAACTATCATCTATGTGCTGTTGAATGGACCAAAAAAAAAAAAAAAATCTATTTCAGATGAATACAAAGATGGATTCAGCACAGTGAGTGATATTTTTTTCTTTTCAAAATTTAAAACAACTTCCCAGGTAGAAAAATTAATGAAATTAATCTCTGTGTGTCCACTAATGAGACTTAAAAATTACCAATACTTCACCAACATTGTTTTCATGTACCGCCCCCTCTGCCTTATCCCTCCCACATAGAACACACATTTTTAGGGAGCGGGTTTGAGGAGTGAGATAATCACTTGTAAAATATTACTTATAATCATTTTCTGATGGGTAGAGTTATCTGATACGCCCTCTGTATTGTGCACAAATGGACATTCGTGCTGTGTATTTTATTGGCTGTTTAACAAATGTGATAGGAAACACCAAGGGAAGAATGGTGATACATTCATTTAATGTCTCTGACATGTGCTTTACATCTAAAATAAATATCACACAAAAACATAAACTTTTATTTGCAGGATGTTACGTTTTTGTCATTTTTCTATTTATGTATTTGTGGAATAATTTTCATCTCATTTTTTTAGATGGATATTCGGATTTTCCCATATATCTGAAAAACAGTATTTAAATGTGGTTTGAGTTGTGGGGTGGTGGTTTGTCAGTAAACATTAGCCATATTTTGAGTCTATTTCTTGATTTATATCCTGGAAATTTTCTCTCGGAAGTTCATGAGAACTAAGTTCAATTTCTGTTGATATTACTTTTTTTAGCAGAATGATCTAAATGATCCATTTGATTTGGGCTTCCTTTTTAAAAAAAAAAAAAAAATTCTGAAATTATGGATTACTATAGAGATAATCTTTTAGAGAAAGATTATTCCGATACCATGGCCTACATCATGCATCCGTGTTTAGGTGATAAGTAAATGTGGTCAGGGGCATCTCAAGGTCAGTTCTGGTGCGACATCAGGGAAGAAGTCTTCTGGTAGCGGTAGTGTTTCTTGTTCTGTTATGATCTGATGCTGAAAAATGCAGAGTCAGACATTTTAACAGTTTAACGAGGACCAAGAGGCAGATGAGATACAAGAAAGAAAAGCAGGACCAGGACTGGATGCATGACTGAGGGTTTTGTCTATAGCCCTCTTGGATGGATTCGTTTTGCAGAATGTTAATGGAAAGTAGGTGATTAAAGAAGTTCGCACTTGGATTTGTGTGTCACCTTTTATCTTGTACAGCTCTGCCTCACCTTTGTAAATTGAGTAGTAAAAGTGAACAAAATTTACCCCCAATTTTCTGTCTATTCATCCTGTCCATTTCCTTTGTTCTTATGTTTTTAGAGCCATAAGAAAAGGATAGTCTTCAAACATTCCACTAATGATAACCGGAACTTCTATATTTCCACCATAAAATGTGCTTGTACAACCTGGCCCTTATTAGAATAAACGATATAGAAACAGGTCACATAGCCAACTTCTGAAGGAGATCTCTCTTTCTAGGGGGAAGTTAGTACTCTTATCTACGAGCCTCTTCTTATCTCAAGAGGGAGCTTTATGGCCTTCTTTAAGAGTGAAAACAGACACAAATCTAAGGGCCACCCTAGGGAAAGTGGAGGAGAAAAGCATCAGCCTTTGATGCCATACCAATATTTATGTTATCACAGATCTCTCCTCATGTTGTGTACTGGGGCAAAGGGGAGTGTAAAGACAGGGTCTAGCTCTTGTCACCTGCTACACAGATGCTTGGTGGGTGGAAAAATGGAGTAGAAGCAAACAGGTGTAAGATGAGGGCCACACAGTGAATCGTGAGCTATTCCCTTTGATTGTGAATGATGTCACACACACAAAAAAAAAGCAATGAAATTTAACGAGTATGTTTCCAACTTATTTTGTTTTCCAGATATATTAAAAATTACACTTGCTTTTTGATAATGACAAGATATTATAATAACTGGATTTTTTCTTAGATAAAGGAAAATAAACCCTCTTATTCCATGAAGTTTTTTTAATTTTTTTTTTTTTATTTTTTGTGGGGGACAGGGTCTTGTTCTGTTGCCCGAGCTAGAATGTAGAAGTGTCATCATTCATGATAGCTCACTGTAACCTCCTGCTCCTGGGCTCAAGAGTTTCTCCTGCCTCAGACTCCTGAGCAGCTAGGAATTCAGGTGCATAGAACCATGCCTCGTTAATTTTCCTATTTTTTGTAGAGACAGGTCTTGCCTTGCTCAGTCTGCTCTTGAACTTATGGTGTCAAGTGATCCTCCCATCTCAGCCTCACAAAGCTCTAGGACTATAGGCATGAGCCACGGTGTCTGGCCTCCAAGGACTTACTTTGTTTCAGACACTGCTAGTTTTTTTTTGTTGTTGTTTGTCTGTTTGTTTGTTTTTAAGGGAATTTGGCAATGTAGTTATAAACTTATTATCAGCATACTATAAATAAAACTTAAGTGGTATTTTTCATTATAGTACTAAAAAAACTAGACTATTAGTATCTTTCCCAGTAAATAATCTCTTATACTTTACCTGTTTGCAGATCACTGTGCTCCTATGTTACTGAACTTTAACACTGCTTCATGATATGCTACGTGGTTCCCTAAGAAACATTCCACACTCCTTCCATAATAGAAAAAAGATTATCATGAAAATATATGAAAGTTCTTTTCCTATAGATAGTTAGTAAACTGCCAAATTGCAGGATTTATACCAGGTAATACACACTTGATCTGATGTAATCTTGGACTGAGAAATTTCTCCACTGAGAAACCACCTATTATAGTGGAAAAACAGAAGGCAGCAAGATGTCTGATATGATTCTATGCTTAACAAGTTGCTTAACCTTTGTTAAGGGCAACAGTTTGCTCATCTAGAATATGAGGAGCAGAGACCAGAAATATTCTGAGATCCCTTTAAAGTTACAATACTCGATGAGTTTTATATGATGATAACACTGTCTCATAGTGGACACAATGGCTTCATAACATACCTTCATATTTCCCCATTTTTGTATTTAGATTTTAAGTGGGAATATTTGGCAATTGGCAGAATATATACATTGGGTCACTTAAGCAATAAAGACTACTTTGGTGAAAATGCCCCCCCAAAAAAAGAAACCCATGAAGTGTACTTTGTGATGTAAAATAAAATTGTTATTTCTTTGTAATTAAAGTTATACACCTATCTTTTTGTTTTCTGTTCACATGTTGGAACCATTTGTTTTAGGGTTAATATGGTAGCATGAAACTTGCCTGCCAGTAAATTATTGTTCTTATGCTTGGATACGTGCAGCATTTCCCTAGATCATTAAGCACACATTCTCAAATGAAGGCTACAGTAATAAATTAGTGCATTGTAACAGTGCAATCTGTTCCACTGACCACCTTTTGCCCTATTGGAAATTCTCTGGAGCTTGTTAGAAACTTGTGTTTTTAGATAAGGCAAAACTAATCTAAAACATTCTGGAAGACTAAATGTGCATAACACGGAAATAAAAAATGCATCATCAGTGAAAACCAACTTCAGAGAGTGCATTTTATGCTGAGAAGAAAAATAAGTAAAATTAATTTTGCTACTGAATAAGATAACTTACTTTCCACCGTTCATACTGAGCCTTGTCTTTCTATGTAAAGCAAAAGAATCTACCTACAAAGCATGGATTTAATTTTAACATCTGGATGGTTGTAGCATGTTAATAGCATCTAGTTGGTTTTTTTTCTTTCTAAATTGAGTCTTTCAACACCCTTCAATGGTTAATATCATATGCCCACTTGGCTTTGCCATGATACACAGATATGGGGCCAAACACTGTTATAGCTGTTGCTGCAAAGGTATCTTTTAGGGTAGTTTAACATTTTGATGTAGACTTTGAATGAAGCAGATTACCCTCCATAATGTGGACGAGCCGCTTCCAATTAATTAAAGGCCTTAAGAGAAAAAGTCTGAAGTCTGCCTAAGAGGAAATTCTGCCTCCAGACGGCCTTCAAGTATGAACTGCAACATTAGCTCTGCTGTGGGTAACCAGCCCTCTCTGTACAGCCCTGCAGATTTCGGTGTTGCCAGCGCCCACTATTGTGGATATTTCTTAAAATGAAAATCTCTATAGGTAGATAGGTGGACGACAATAGATTAATATACACAGGCACACACTCAACATCTTGTTCTTTTTCCCTGAGGAACTATTACTAGTACTCGTCAGAAATACATGATTCTACAAATAAAGACCACTGTCACTTGCTACTGTATGTTCACCTGAAGGCTGCTGGTCTCTTTAACTTTGGGGGCTTCAGAGTTCATTTTTTATTGATTCTGGAGATTGGACCATGTCTGTCATTTTTAATTTTTTTAATCCTTAAAAACAAAGCATTATGCTATTGCACAATAGATAACCCCTAAAGACAACTTTTATTTTTTAAAGTTTCATTCCAACTTTAAACTAGGCATTCCAAGAAGGCTAAAATACATCATTTTCTAATTATATCTTGCTGTTTAAACACAGTATTCAACAATATCTCTTCACGATTTCATGTATGTTCTTTTTTACTTTTTTCTATCCAATTGAAACACATCTGTTGGAGTATTTCATTGAAGTTAAAGCTAACTCTTTCTACATCCCTACTTTAGATTTATAATTATACTTGATTTACAATCCTAATAAGTATATAAATATACTTACTAGTAGCAGCACTGAACTTCCTATTTCCTCTAGATTTTTACACAATAAGAGTAGAATATAAGTATATATGCATATGTAAATGCACAATCATGTACTTAAATAGCTAAAGAAACATTGCTACCCAGAAAAAAGGTGGCAGCTTCCAAGAGTGAATTGTCAGTGGCTAGGCTGTACAACCATACAGTTATGCAGCTGAGGTCCCAAATTTCAATCCATGATATGAAAAACAATTTGACAGTTTCTGTACATGGTGTATGGCTGTATAAGATGTATGAGAAATAAATACAGCAAAATTGGTGACTATAATGAACTGCCATGGTTCAAGCCAGGGCTGAGGAGCTAGAGTCCTCCCCATTTATTTCTGTTCCTTCACCTTCTTCCACAGCAACATTTGAAGCAATTCAGGGGCATGTTTGGATTCCCCGGAGCACAGAGCATAAATAGCCTTCATGGTGCATTTCAACCCTTACGTTGTCTCCTATAGGATTGTCAGTGAAGGAAGTGCTCCTTCCACAGCCATCTCTCACCTCGTACGTCAAGCATATTCTTAATGACTCTGTTATTAATCCCTAGCAACATTAGATTTCTCCACAGATGTTGAAATATAAAAAGAATAGCCTTTCCTTGGGACCTATTAGTTTAGTAAAGTATCATGGCATATTATGGCTTCAAAATGAGACAAATTACAAAGTTAAAACCGTATTTGAGAAAGATGATTCTGTAATGGTTCAATAAACAAAAAGTTGATTTAAGCAATAATGGGTTACTACACACTAATTTTATTCTACAGAATATAATGTGTATGATATATTTATTGCAGGATACGTGAGATTAAAAGAGGAATGCTTAAGAACTAGCTAGTTGTTTCTGAATGTATTCCTCAAGCAGAGTTCCTTTATGTCAGATGATGAGGCGTTTCTGGAAAATTTAATTTGGCTCAAACAACTTCCTTAATGAGTTACAGCTGACTTAGGACTTATCAAGGAAAATAAAACAGCTCTGTAGCCACACTACAGAAAGGCATGTGAGTTTGCTGATTCAGAGATTTTTGTATATCTGAGATGGTAGGCATTATTTTTTGAATGTTTTCTTTAATAGGAACCACAGTAAAGTGATCTTTGTGGCTATATCAAGTCTTTCAGAATTTTAGCGGGAGGCTTCATTACTTTCTTGTTTTTGTCTTTTTTTTTTTTTGACACAAGGTCTTATCCTGTCACTTGGGCTACAGTGGCGTATTGTCATCATAACTCATTGCAACCTCAAGTGGCTGGGCTCAAGGGATCCTCCTGCCTCAGCCTCCTGAGTACCTGATACTAATGGTTCACACCACCACACCTGAATAATTGTTTTACTTTTTTAAGGGACAAGTTCTTGGTCTTGCTCAGGGTGGTCTCAAACTCCTGACCTCAGTAATCCTCCTGCCTCAACCTCTCAAAGGGCTGGGATCACAAATGTGAACCAGTGTCCACAACCATTATTCCTTTTATTTAATAAAAATTCTTGGGATATGACAGATTTAATCAAGGCACTGAGATTGAATAGTATCAGCACATTTTATGTGAAATGATTGTCCCAGAGAGAATATCATGTTTGCAGTTTATATCCAAATTGGATTTACATGACTTTGCAGTCTGTTAATTTGAAACCGGGCTGACATGAAGGTATTACATGTTGTCAGGCAGGGACTGTGAAGCATCTCATGTGAAGAGTGATACCTTCTGGTCTCTCTTGTCGTGATGATATACTTTAAGGGACAAAAAATAATCAACAATAGCAAGGGAATTTTGCTCTCTCCTCTCTTAAGAACGGATGGCCCAAGCCTTTATAAATGCTGTTTCCTTTTGTACAATTTTGTAATATTTCTGATTCTTAGGAGAATTATTATACAGTAGATGTAATGTTTTGCTACAGGCAGACCATGCGAATTACTCTAATCAGTGTATTTGTAGTATCTGTCACCTCAGGCATTTATGATTTCTTTGTTTCAGAAACATTCCAATTCCCTCTTCTGATGACGTTAAAGCATACCCTAACTTATTGCCAATTCGAGTCACTTTGTTGTGCTGTCATATGTTGTTCATTCTATCAATCATACTAATTATGTTTTTACACCCATTAGCCACTTCCCCTTTATCCCCACCCCTCACCACTGCACTTCCAAGCCACTGATATCCATCATTCTGCTTTCTGTCTCCACGAGATCAATTCTTCTAGATACTTAACTCTCACATCGGACTGAGAACACGTGAGATTTGTCTTTCTGGGCTTGGCGTATTTTACTTAATAAATATAATGTTCTCTACTTCCATCCATGTTGTTGCAAATTGCAGGATTTCAGTCTTTTTAAATGGCTATGTACTACTCCAGTATGTATATGTGTCACAATTTCTTTATCCATTTATTTGTTGATGGGCACTTAGGTTGATTCCAAATCTTGGCTATTCAAAATAGTGCTGCAATAAGCCTTGGAATATGGATACCTTTTTGACGTACTGAGTTCCTTTCTTTTGGTTGTATACTTAGCAGTGAGATGGCTGGGTCCTGTGGCAGTTATATTTTTAATTTTTGGAGGAACCTTCATACTATTCTCTATGATGGTTGCACTAATTTATATTCCCACAAGCAGTATATGAGGTTCTGCTTTACTCCACATCCTCTCCAGTATTTATTTGTCAATCTTCTTTGATAAAAATCATCTTAACTGGGGTGAGATGATACCTCACTGTGGTTTGAATTTGCATTTCTCTGATGACTAATGATAGTGAATGTTTTTTCGTGTACCTATGGTCTTTTGTATTTCTTCTTTTGAGAATGTCTACTCAAATCTTTTGTCGATTTTTAAATCAGATTGTTTTATTTGTTTCTGATTCAGTTGTTGGGGGTACCTTATCTAACTATTATTCCTTGTCAGATGGATAGTTTACAAACATTTCTCCTTCTCTGGATTGTCGTTTCCCTTTGCTGATTGTTTCCTTGGCTGAGCAGCAGCAGGTTAGCTTGATATGATTCCAGCGGTCCAATTTTGCTTTGCTTGTCTATTCTTTGGGCATATTACTCAAGAGGTCCTTACCCAGACCAAATCCTACAGCATTTCCCCAATGTTTTCTTTTAGTGATTTCATAGTTTCTGGTCTCAGATGTAGGTCTATAATCCATTTTGATTTGATTTTTTTTATATCATGCGAGATAAGGGTCTAAGTTTCATTTTTATGCATGTGGATATCCAGTTTTCCCAGCACCATTTATTAAAGAGACTGTCCTTTCCTCACTCTATATTCTTGGCAATTTTGTTGAAGATGAGTTCACGATAGGAGTGTAGAGTTATTTCTGATGAATACTGTATTTCTGAAGAAAGACAGGTTTGGTTGTCTTAGGGTAGACTTGTACTGGGACTAGGACATTTCTAAGTCTTCGCCCTAGAAATATTTTGGTTAACTTGTCATTAGGTGCCCTGGTTTACACGCTTTGCTTCAGGTGTCTTCCTTTCCTTTTTGAAAGAGCTATGCTCAATCAAGGCCCATTTGATGAGTAATCGCACCTTGGTAGATTTCACTTACTACACAAAACGGATTTGCTTTCCTTCCATATGCTTTTCCTTACTACTGGCTAAATGTAAGTTCTAGCAATGCCTCTGTAGTTGTATTTGGAAACAATATGAATCTGGTGTTTTAAAACTATACCCGGATTCAAAGACAGTTATTTGTATCCAATTTATTCCATATGCATTTGAGGATCACACCTTTTTAGAATAAGAGTCTTAAATAGGATTTAAATCAAGTTTTATAGAAAGAAATGGGGTTATTTAGAGAAGAAATTTTAAGAATGGGTGACAAAAGTTACATATAGAATTGAGGTTAAAAAAAATAGCTTTGTGAAGGAAGAAACACTTATTTCTGAGATGGAACAAAAGTATCAGGCAACAGGTGTCGAAGGAAAGGTAAAGGGAAGAATATGATCAATTAGGAAATTTATTACTGTAGCTGCCTTTAATAAGTCACTATGAGCATGTTACAATTATGCTAATCCTTATAAAAAAAATGAGCGGCATTATTATCCCTATTATGGCTGAAGAATAGAAGTTGACTTTTACAGAGCCTAAAAATTTGCCCAATCAGGAGTTGATTCTAGGTTTAATTAATTCTAAAACTTGTTTTTTTTTCATAATTTCTATTATATCATGACTTCTATTACATCTTGACTTCCATCCTTATAAGCTGTCGTTCCACACAGTGTCTTAAGCCAATATTCACCACTATCCACTTCAAGTATACTATTTTTTTCTCAAATAAAGGAAAATTTACAATCAACTTAGAATAATGCAAAAATTACTGTTTTTCATGATTAATTTAATCAATCATGGCAGAAAATATCTCAAGAAGAAATATGTGTTTTTAGAGAGTGAAAAATGAAGAATATTTATACTAAATCTCTTGTCACAGATTAATGTACTCTTGACAGTGACTAATATAAATCTTTGGAAACTCTCATACTGTGCATATTCAGTTACTTAGTAAACAAACTTTTTAAATGTTTCTGCAATATGCTGCATACTCTTCTAGGAATGATGAAACAAAACCCAGTAACTCCCAGTTCATTCTCTTGAGAAGCTCATTTAATACAGCTTTAAGGAATTCAGCAAGTCATTTCTCTTATTAATGTCAAGGAATAGTAATTGCGTAGATCTCTATTTATCTCTATGTTATGAGTAAAAATGAAACACACTCTTCATTTATTCATAAAATATATGCTTGCACATTTCCACGTGTGCACACACAGCAAATTGTAACAAAATTTATGAGAAAAAGAGGAATACAGTACTCTGAGATAGGGGTCTACTTTAAATGTGGTAGTCGGGGAAAAAAATTCTCTAAGGAGGTAACTAGTGTCTGAGACCAAAAGGCATGAGTGTGGATTAGGCAAGTGACCAGCTAGAGGTAAGAGTGTGCTAGGTAAACGTTTAAATGTTTGGAGGCAGAACAGGCTATGTATGTTCAAGAACCACATAAGGAAAATTGTATGAGCGGAGGCTAGAAATGAAGGCAGAGCCTTCTGTAGGTTTGCACTGCCTGGATGTAGTCCATCTGCCACTTCTCACACCTGTATATGCGTGGTCTTTACAGTTTGGTAACAAATTACTGGAGTTAAGCTATTCGCTTTTAGTTATGTGGAAAGTATATTTGGTATTTTTTCCCTCTACTTTTTTTTTTTTTTTTTCTCTTAGATCTTAGACTTGGTATCAAAGAAATAAGGTAGTTAATAACTTACATTTCTAGATACTTTATGTTTGTTATATAAATATTTGTCCAATGAAAAATGTTCACAATGTGGCGTTTTTCTATATTTATAGTGATCATCGATAAACAGTAAGGAGCAAAAAACATTGCAGAACCTGATGGAAAAAAGCATCCCAAGAGCTGAAAATGCAGCAGTCAAAAACAGTCATTTTATATTGTTATAATTATTTTTAAAAGTTTTTAAAAGTTTCCCATTAACACAGAGGCTGGGTCTTCACTATTGAAGATATGTTAAAAGTAGCTTGATTAAAGATAGCAGTATTTCATTTTTGCCATTAGTATAAAAGACTGAATTGTTATTGAAAAGCCACAGAGTGCAAAACTCTGGAATTTGTGGTGAAAGGAAATTGAAAAAGAACAGAACATTTGGATTCGTGTTTCATGAAATAATTTGTGTGACAGAATAGGAAGGCAGTCTGGGGGAAAATTGACATAATTTTTTCCTAGAACTGGGAAAAGCCAGATAAATACGTCACTGTTAATAAATGCAGTATTGTGCGTGGACAGAGTATATGCTACACAATTTGTAAACATTAAGTTTTAATCATCAGAAAATATTTGCATGATTTTTAAAGTATAAGCCAAATTCTCCTCTTTGGGTTCCTTTTTCATCTTTTTTAAATTGTGGATAGATATTTAATTGAATCAGTATAAGGATGGCAAAAATAATTTTTAATTCATAGAAATGCTGTTTATCAGAGGAAATTATATATTGTGATATGTACTGTGGAATATATAATAAGGGATCTTCATATGTTCCTTTAGCAGTACCTATAATCTAGCTTTTTTCAGTTTAGAGAGTCCATGTAGAGTTCATCTACCAGATTTTAGATTCATAAAAGCTTGATCCCTTAGTCCATTGGAGGGGTAGAGACTGTATCTTTATGTCTTCAATATTTTCATCTTGGCCAGAGTGCCTAGCAGAGATTTTGTGTACAGAAGATGCTTAGAGAATATTTGGTTGATTCAGAGACCTATGTTACTGAAGTATGGGATGAGGCACAGATGTCTACAAAAGTTTGTTGAAGGGAATTGAATTATGTGAAACTTAATTGAATTAAAATAAATTATTCTGCAACCTCATCTCTTTGGGACAAATCCAAAAACTCATTATGTGCTGTTCCGGGAGCTGGGGAGGAAGGGGTTGGACATGTTATTGTTATCAATCTGTTGACAATTAATTATAAACAGTCCTAAATAGTTGGTAAGCTGGTACTAAAACCTTTTCCATATGAAAAGCTACCAATTTAGAAGAAAAAATGAATCAGGAAGAATAGGCACACCCAAAGAGGTAGCAGTGACTTTACGGACGGGACACACGAGATAAAACATCAGCACAATAAAATTCACATATAAGCAGTTTGTATAATTAAGTTCATACAATTTTTAAATTCTATTATGTATCAGTCGGCATTTTCAGGTTAAAAGATTAAATTTTTCTTTAAATAATTTGTACAAAAATGGAGAAATGAGGCTGAATTGTTTTCTGACTGGGACAAGTAGATGAAGTTCTCCTATAATTAGAATAATTTTAAGTCAAATATTACAAAGCAATTTAGATAGCATGTAAGTGTGTACAGGGTGTGTCAGAGAGAGAGAAAGACGAGTTTTTTTTTTTTGTTTCGTTTTGTTTTTACCATTCTTAAAAGGAAAGGATGCTTGAGCAAATTTCATGGCTTCCAAATCAGAAAGAAATTGTCATGGCACATTGCCACTGAACTTCTGGTTTGAATGATATAAGAGCCAGTCTGTTCAGCAGTTATTTGTAGGAGTTTTAATATAGTTACAAGCCAGTATTTGAAGCTCCTTGGACTAGCTGGGGTTCTTGGCAGGAGGAACAGTGCATAGATCTGGCCATCGCTGAATGGAGCAATTCCAGAGAGAACTAAAGTTTGTGGTGTAGACTCGAGCTATCAACAATGAATGATTTAGGAAAATGAAATCTCAATTATTATTATACATCTTTAATCACTTACACTGTATCTACCTCAGTCTCTTTCAAATATGAATTCTATTGCCTACCATTGTTATACTTGCAACAAACATTTATTCAACTTACTTTTTACTTTAAAGTTAGAAAAACAGGTTTGAATCCAGGTTTTGTTATTTCCTAGCTGTGCTTGGCCAACTTCCTTAACTTTTCTAAGGTTCAATTTGTGCAGCTATAAAATGGAGACAATACTATCCATTTGATAGGATTACTTATAGGCAAAAAATGGCTAAATATAAAATGCTGAATTCATTGCTATGTGTGTCCTACATAGATACTCAAAAAACTGGAAAACATCAGACATAGCAGTGCAAAATAAAAGTACCAAAAGTGTTTACTTGGAGTGAGCTAATTGTTATCAGTTAAAAAAAAAAAAAAAAAAAAAAAAAAACTTGCCTGTAATAAGACAAATGATATATACACTAAAATAATGCATGCATGCAATCGGTCTGACAGAAGACAGAGAAATTGCTGAGTGTGGGCTATGAATTCCCTTAACCTTCAAATTAGATCTCTTTATATTTTATTAGATTGTTCTCTTTCAATTCTGTTCCAGCATTCTGGGTGCATTATAAAGACCAGTTTGTAGAAATGGAAGAATGGGCTGGATCAAAAAGTTATCAAAGTCCTATGCCATTAAGCAATAAATAGCTATGGTGGATCTTAGCTGGGAGTCATTTTCCCCCATTAATTGAATTTTTTTTATTTATTTTCTTTCAATTCCAGTAAAAACATCAACAGGCTTGGGCAGGTGAGTGAATTGGGGGTGTGGTGGTATACTGACAAACAACATTTTATAGAAGGGCAAGAAACCAGAAGGAACTACAGCAGACATAAGAGTAAGGGCACAACTCTGGAAGGTTTAATTTAATACACAAAATGATAAAAATAAAACCCTAGAGAAAAGTATGGAAAAAAACCTCTTAACGATATCAGCCTTGGGAAAGAGTTCATGAAGAAGACCCCATCGGCAACTTTAGCAACAACAAAAATAAATAAATGGGACATGATCAAGTTAAAAAGTTTCTGCACAGCTGAGGACCCAATTAACAAACTAAGTAGACAACCTTCAGAATAGGAGAAGATATTTTCATTTTACAAATTGGACAAAGGGCTAGTGGCCAGAATATACAAAGAACTCGAACAAATCAACAGGAAAAGAGCAAACAACCCCATCAATCAATGGGCAAGACATGAACAGAATCTTTTCCCAAGAAGACAGATGAATAGCCAGCAAACACATGAAAAAATTCTCATCATCCCTAATCATGAGAGAAATGCAAATCAAAAGCACCTTGAGATGTCACATAACACCAGTGAGAATAGCACACATCACAAGACCCCAAAGCTACAGATGCTGGTGTGGGTGCAGAGAGAAGGGTACTCTGATGCACTGTTGGTGGGATTGCAAACTAGTATAGCCCTTTTGGAAAGAAGTATAGAGAATTTTCAAAGAATTAAAATTAGATCTCCCATTTAAGTCTTCAATCCCATTTCTTGGTATCTACCTGAAAGAAAAAAGATCATTTTCTCATAAAGTCATTTGCACTTGAATGTTTTAGAAAAGGTCAGTGAACAATTGCAAAGATGGGGAAACAACCCAAGTGCCCATCAACCTGTGAAAGGCTTAATAAACTGTGGTGTATGTATACCCTGGTGTACTATTGAGTCGTTAGAAAAAGGTGGAGACTTTGTATCATTTCTATTTACCTGGATGGATCTGGAGAACATTCTCCTAAGTAAAGTATCTCAAAAATGGAAAAGCGAGCGTCCCAGTGTACTCAGTACTAACCCAAAAATAGTAGAGTAACAACTACAGGCCCATACAAGAGAAAAACATCATCAAATTCAAGAAGGGGGGAAGTAATGAGGGGTTTGATAAATTCTTACCTAACGAATACAAGGTAGGGCTATAGGGCCCATTTTCTGGATGAAGGACTCAACTACAGCTCAGACTTTGGACTTTATCTTTACAAATGCAAATAATGTAACCAAATTATATATACTATCATATTAACCCATAATAAAAAACAAACAAACAAATAAATAAATATAAAACTATTACTGGATGAACTCTTAAGGTTGGAATTCTTGGCAATCACGTTTGCTAGTTTTATTTTTTAGGACCTCTGAAGTGAGGTGATGTTGAACTTCCCTGCATTATTTCTGATTCAAAAAGGAATTCAGGGTCTCACTCCATCCTACAGGCTAGAGTGCTGTGGTGTGATCATGGCTCACTTTAGCTCACTTTAACTCGAGGATCCTCCTGCCTCTGCCTCCCAAGTAGCTGGAACTACAGACTAATGCCACCACATGTGGCTAATTTTTCTGTTTTTTTGTTTTTTGTTTTTTTTTTTTCTTTTATTAAATCATAGCAGTCATGGGGTACAATGTGCTGGTTTTATATACAATTTGAAATATTTTCATCACACTGGTTAACATAGCCTTCATGGCATTTTCTTAGTTATTGTGTTAAAACACTTACATTCTACATTTAGTAAGTTTCACATGTACCCTTGTAAGATGCACCGGAGGTGTGGTCCCGCTAATTACCCTCCCTCCACCCATCCTTCCCCCGCCCCTTCCCTCCCTCTCTTCTTTCCCCATAGTCTTGGGCTATAATTCATATGAAAGCTATAACTTGGTTTCATAGTAAGGATGAGTAAATTGGATACTTTTTCTTTCATTCTTAAGATACTTTGCTAAGAAGAATATGTTCCAGCTCCATCCATGTAAACATGAAAGAGGTAAAGTCTCCATCTTTCTTTAAGGCTGCATAGTATTCCATGGTGTACATATACCACAGTTTATTGATCCATGTGTTGAGTCTGTTGTTCAGGCTCAAACTCCTGGCCTCAAGCAATCCTCCCACCTTGATCTCCCAAAGTGCTATGATTTTAGGCACAAACCACTGAACCTGACCTTGTATCCTCTTCTTAATATGCTGAGGTGTTTTTTTTTTGTTTGTTTGTTTCTGGCACATGAATTTTGAGTTTTATGAAATGACTTTCCTGGATCTGTTAAGCATGTCGTCTGGGTTTTCTCCCATCTTTTGATGTAGTGAATTCTTCTGCAGATGATAAGCTTGGTGATACTGCAAGTTTATCACAATAAACGGAATATCACAAGAGAGCAAGTTATATGAAAATTTTGATATCCCAGTGCATATAAAAGTTATATTTAAGCTATATGGTAGTCTGTTATGTTTGCATTAGCATTATGCCTAAAATGCATATATTTTAATAAAAAAACTTCCGGTGCATCTTACAAGGGTATACGTAAAACTTGGTAAATGTGGAATGTAAATGTCTTAGCAAAATAACTAAGAAAATGCCAGGAAGGCTATATTAACTAGTATGATGAAAATGTGTCAAAGGGTCTATGAACCTAGTATATGGTGCCCCACGATCATATTAATGTACACAGCTATGATTTAATAAAATAAATAAATAAATAAATATACTTAAAAAAATAAAATAAAATAAAAAAACTTTAATGCTGGAAAATGCTAACAATTGAGCCTTCAGTGAATCTTAAGCTTTTTGCTGGTGGGGGGTCGTAGCTCAATGCTGAGATGTTGATCATCCCTGACTGATAAGGATGTTGATTGCTGGATGTTGGGGTGGCTGTGGCACCTCCTGAAATAAGACAACAATGAAGCTTGCCAAATTTTTAACTCCTTTTTAATGGAAGACTTTTCTGTAGTCTATGATACTGTTTGATAGAATTTTTGCCAGCAGCAGAAAAGCCTTTTAATATTTGAGTCAGTTCTCTCACACCCTATCACTGCTTTATCAACTAAATTTATGTAATAGTCTAAATCCTTTGTGGTCCTTTCAGCGATGTTCATGGCATCTTCACTGGGAGTGAATTCCATTTCAAGAAACCACTTTCTTTGCTTATCCATAAGAAGCAACTCCTTGTGTGTTCAAATTTTAGGCAGTGCAGCAATCAGTCACGTCATCAGAATCCTCTTCTAACTCTTTTTTAAAAATACAGTTTCCATCACATAAACAGTTACTTCCTCCCCTGAAGTCTTGAACCATTCAAGGTCACCCATAAAAGTTGGAGTAAACTTCTGAACTGCATTAGGTCCTAGCAAGAGTCAGCTTGTCCTTTGAAAGTTTGAAGCCAGTCATTGATTTCTCTCTTGCTATGAAAGTCCTGGTTGTCACCTTCTAATAGAAGACTGTTTCATCTACATAGAAAATCTGTTGTGTAGTGAAGCCACCTTTGTCAATTATCTTTGCTGCATCTTCGGATAATTATCTGTAGCTTCTACATCTATCTGCATTTGCTGCTTCTCCGTGGCACTTTCTGGTTATGGAGACTACTTTTATTCTTAAACCTCAGGAACCAACTGCCACTAGCTTTCAACTTTTCTTCTGTCCTTTCCAACTCAGCTTTCCTAAAATTGAAGAAATCTGGGGCCTTGCCCTAGATGAGGCTTTGTCTTATGGAAATGTTGTGGCTGATCTGTTTTTTTTTTTTTTTTTTTTTTTTGAGACAAAGTTTAACTATGTTTTCCCCGGTAGAGTGCTGTGGCTTCACAGCTCATAGCAACCTCAATCTCTTGGGCTTAGGGAATTCTCTTGCCCCAGCCTCCCAAGTAGCTGGGACTACAGGTGCCCCACCACAATGCCTGGCTATTTTTGGTTGCAGTTGTCATTGTTTACCAGGCTTGGGCCAGGTTCGAACCTGCCAGCCTCAGTGTATGTGGCTGGCACTGTAACCACTGTGCTGCAGTGGGCACTGAGCCTGATTTGATCTTTTATGCAAATCACTAAAACTTTATCCACAATTGCAATTGGGCTGCTTGCTTTCTTATCATTTATTTGTTCACTGGAGTAGCACTTTTAATTTCCGTCAAGAACTCTTTCTTTCCATTTACAACGTTGCTAACTGTTTGGCACCAAATCCTTAGAACTCAACCTTTCTCTGTTTTTGACATGCCCTTCTTGCTAAGCTTGATTATTTCTAGCTTTTGATTTAAAGTGTGAGATGTGTAATTTTCTCTTTCTTTTGAACACTTAGAAGCCATTGTAGGACTGTTAATTGGCCTAATTTCAATATTGTTGTGTCCCAGAGAATATATAGGTCCAAAGAGAGACAGAGAGAGGGGAGAATGGTCAACTAGTGGAGCAGTCAGACCATACACAGCATTTACTGGTTATGTTTGCCATCGTACGTAGACACGGTTCATGGCACCACCAAACAATTAGAATTGTAGCATCAAAGATCACTGATCTAGATCATTATAACAGAATGATAATGAAAACATTTGAAATATTGCAAAAATTAACAAAACGTGACACAAAGACACAAATGGAACACATGCTTTTGGATATAAGGTACCACTAGATTTGCTAATGGTTTAAGGGTTGCCACAAACCGTCAAGTTATAAAAAAATACATATGAAATGCAATAAAATGAGGTATGCCTGATTATTTTGTAATGTTAAAACAGCCTTGAATTTCTGGATTATAACAATTTGACATCCCTTATATTTTTATGTATAGAGCCTGAATTTAGTTTACCAAATTTTGCTTAGTTGTTATTATTATTATTTTTTACATCACTGTTCATGAGTATATTAGCCTGCAATTTACTCTCATCTTACTGGTCTAATTTTGATTTCAAAGTAATTTTGTCAACATATAATGAGGTTGAAATTATTTTTTAAATGTATTTTGTTATTTCAGGGTGTTAGAGGGATGCACACATTTTGCTATCATACTTTGCATTTGTACATTTTAAGTTGATGTTAGGAGTGCGCCCTTCATGCAGAATATATGAGCGGCACAAGTTAGGTGTGAATTAACCTTACCCTCCTCCTTTCTCCCTCCTTCCTATATCGTTTCCACTGAGTTTTACTTCCATATGTGCATGAATTAGTAGACTAGTTCCAAAATAGTCTTGAGTGCATGTGGTGTTTATATTTTCATTCTGGGGATACGTCACTTAGAAGAATGGTCTACAGTTCCATCCAGGTTGTTATAAAAGGTACTAGGTCACCATTTTTTTTTTTTTTGTGGCTGGATATTACTTCATGGTGTATATATATATATACCACATTTTATTAGTCCAATTATGTTGTCCATTTTTTATTTTCTAGAACTATACTGTCCATAAGACAACCTCTGGCTACACAAGGCTTTTGGGTCCTTGAAATGGGGCTAGTGTAGATTGACACTAGATTTCAAGGACTTAATTTTTAAAAAGTATGAAATATCTTACTAACAAGTCAAAATATTTATTATATGTTAAAATAATATTGTTGATGCACTGAGTTAAATGTAATATATTAAAATTAATTTCACCTTTTTATTTTTATGCGATAACTAGAAAAAATTTAAATAATATATATGGCTCACCTAATTTAGCTATTGGACAATATTGACTAAGAAAATACATTATTTCTTTCCTTGACATCAAAGGTAAGAAAATGTCATTAAAGGTATATTTTCCATCAGCTGATAGAGTAGATAATGCCAGTCTTTAGCGGAATGACTATTCCTGACACACCTGCACCCTGTTTTGCAGAATTATTATTAATAATATTAGCTTCAGAAACCCACACTTGCAAATTTTCAAAAAGAAAACAGACATATACTTAAGTGAACAGCTTGGCAAATTAATGAGTCTATAATTTGGGAGGCATAGAGCATTTACTTGAACAAAAGAATGAATAACTCTTTACTCTGGATCCTTCCTAACGGGACACATATGTAATAAGTGGTTAAGGCTCAGTAATAGGACCTACGGAAGCTTTGCTTGTCATAGACTTTCAGTAAATGATACCTATTGTTATCAAAAGAGGTGAAGGCTGAAATGAATGATTGAGAATAGGCTCTGGAATCAGACTGTCTGGGTTGAGATCTCTAACTCATAAACTCTGTAACTATGAGAATAAAGCTGCAGGTGTGCATGACATAATATATTGCCATCATCTTTTTAACATGGTTAACAAAAGTATATTTTGCTTAAATAGAATCATTCTGAGAGTTCTCTTGAGTGATTGCTGCTCAACTGGAAGTAAGGATATTAATGTTTCACTATAAAAATAAACTTATTTTAGGATAATATATGCATGTTAATTTTTGGTCCAGGTGAATAAAGACACATTGATTTGTATATCTTTATACATGAATTTATCTCTTATAAAATCAAATGGAATTAACAAATGATTTTCAATCTGGCAGGCATTTCACAAACACGGACTTTAAGCACAAATATGATACGAATTTCAGGTTTATGTCTTTGATGACTCTATATTCATTTTGTTATCAGACTATGGTGTGTGTGTTTAAAGCTTCTATTAATAGGTGGGTAATATTTGGTATGCAAACTATTTTCTTCCTGATTACTTGAATATTGGCTAAATTATGGTTTTCAATTTTCAAAGATTAGATCATATGACATATATGTATATGTGTTTTAGTTTTGTTAAAGAATCACTTAAAATATTCATATCTGAAAGTTTATAGTGTATATTTTTCTGAAATCTAAAGAAAATTTTATATCAAAACTCTTCAATCAACTTTTATAACACTACCAAAGTAAAGTAGATAAATACACTTTTAGAAGTTTAGGGATAAGATGTTGATATTTTATTCTTTCCAGTTTTCAAATTCTACCAACTGAAATTAATGTAATTGCAATAATACAACTAAAATTATGGTTAAGGTCAGATTTTCATTTATTTTATCATAGTTAGATAATGCTTAGAAATAAAAGATACAGTTCACTTTTATTATATTCATCATATGCTAGTCAGTAAACTATCAGTTTAGAATCTCCTTAATGACAGTCACTATTCCAGGTGCCATGGTGACCAAAACATTCCCCAGAAAATACAAAACAGCTACAGCCCCCTTTCCCATGGAGTTTATGATACAGAAGGAGAGTATATAGCAAATAGGTAGAATATATGGTAAAGAAACAAAGCAGCAAGAAGGGATAAGAATGTCCCAAGTGCCAGCATATTCGTTCAGTTTTAAATAACAGGATCAGGATAAGCCTCACCAAGCATGTGACATTGAAGCCGAAGGTGGGAGCCTCGTGTGTATCCAAGCCAAGGGAATAGTAACTGCAGGAGCCCTAAGGGAAGACGGTGCCTGAGGCATTCAGGGAATGTCTGGGACCCCAGCGTGGCTAGGTTAGGGAGTTAGGTGGAAGTATACTTAAAGAATGAGAGAGGTATTGTGGTGAAAACATTATATAGACAGAGTGCTATAGGCCACAATTTGGCATTTACTCTGAGGCGGAAGAGGAATTTGGAGAGTTTTTGAATCAAAGAAGAGTGAGAGAGAAATATGACTTGGCAGGAGGGTTCCAAGCAGACACTTAGATTAGAACAGGTTAAGTTTTAGGAAACTCATTCTTCATTTAGGTACATGGCTTCTCCATCACAAAATCCATACTGACGTGGTAGAGGCAGGTACTCAAGAGCATTCAATTGCAAGCATATTAGTAAAGACTCCTAAAATTCAGGCACCCTGCTAGGAAAAACAAGTTCATGGCAACACTAGATAGTTCCTACTGTGAAGAAGCTTGGGTGAAATTGCAGGGGCAATGCATTATACACTAGCAGAAGTGAGGGCTTTGTGTTACAAGAGCCATAAAAATGAGTTTTGCCCCATCTTATCCCGGGGAAGCCTTAATGGGAGGTAAATACTGTGGGAAGAATACAGCAGGAGAAAATTTAAAGGGGAAACATTATCTGATTTGAGAGTGATGGAATAGAGGTTAACTTGTTAATACTCTGGGACGTAGAAAATAATATACTGGTATCTAATTAGTGATCAGAGTGATAGTGACTAGTTTATAAAGCTGAAATTATGATAGTTCAGTCTGCCTGGAATACAGAGTGTCATGGGAGGTTAAGAGTTGGAGTGGAGAGGTGAGCAGCAATCAGGTCATAAAAGGTGTTCATCAAACCAGAACCTGAATTCTGTCCTCAGGACTACTGAGAGGTGTCATGGAATTTAACAGTTTCCACAGGCCTGGAAGAGCAGCTGCAATGTCAAAAGATCCAAGTAGAAACATACAGAGAAAGCGGCTTACAAGGTGACTGCTTTGTTAGCTGGCCCTTATAGCATGAAACTACTTCCAAGTAGCAAATGTTTTCAAATTAAAGAGTGAATTATGGAAAATTCCATTAGAGCTTTAAAACTTTTTTTTTTTTTTGTCTCTAATTACGCTAGAATGTGCAGACTTTTTGAACTTGAACCAACTTTAGTTGAATTTGTTAATGATACTTTATTACATTTGTTTTAGAAACAAAACTGAAATCCAAATCATTTGGGCACTTTAGCCAGTAGCCTGAGAAATTTCATAGAGTAATAGGCTTTAGGTCTTCCATTTGAATCCCATTAAGGATTTCTGTGTAATCTTGAAAGATGCTAATAAGTTTGTACGGACTGAGAACAATCCTTAAAAATGACTTCTCAGCATTACCGGCCAGTGAGCATGATGTCACATAAAGCAAACTGCCTACTTACAGAGGAAAACTAGTTGGGAGTGAATGTATTTGGCCTCACTAGGAAGAATTAACTAGTTCTTTTGTTTATTTCCCGTTTTTCCTTTTTATTGGGAAGGTTGATTGGAAGTAGGAAAATGACTAAGGGAAAGGCTTTATTTTATTTTGAAAAATCTTGTTTATCATTCGGTTTTAATAACCATCAATAGGATATGTATTTACATTGAGTGATATGATCTTTTAAGATCCTTCAAGACATCAAGAATGGATTGCAAGGATGAGAAAGGAATTATGAAAATGAATTGACTGAGAGTGTGACAACTTTACAAAGCAATTACCTTTTCTCATGTTAATCAGCAGGAGAATAAATCTATCAACAATCTTCATTACTATATATATGTTTATGAGTCAAATAAGTACAGGTTGCATCAAGCTTACTTGTCTTTACAATAGACTTCATGCTGTGATGCTCAATGCGTGTTTACTGACAAATTGTATATTTCATTTTTGCTTGAGCAGTGTGGCTGAAAGAGTTTTTCCTTCAACAGTGAAAGAAAAAAACCACAAACACCTTTTATCATTCTGAGGAATTTAAGAAAACAAAGCACATAAGTTCTGGCATGCACTTTTCCATGCATGTAGCAAATTGGTGCAGTATCTATTCCAAAGGAAAAGCTTCCCTTCTCTCTTTCTCCTTGAGTAAAAAAAAAAAAAAGAAATGAATGCTGCAGTTGTTGGACAAGGGATAACACTTGATTTGGAATGAACCAGCCAAAAATGTCCCAAACAAATTAATAGCATAGAAACATCTGCTGCTGTTTTATTAGAATTTCACATAAAAATCTAGTTTGCAAGCTGGCGTTTGGAACGCTTTTCTTTACACTGAACTCTTAACGTAGCTGCAAAAGGCAATCAAGACCATATGTCTTACATTTTTTGGTCCAAATTTTCCTGCATGTCACTCCAACCTGGGGCAGTTGCTTGTAACATGAGCACTGAATTATGAAACCCAGTTTTAAAAATCAGATTTTTTTTTTTTTAGCAGTATATTTTAAGTCATTGTAGCTATTTGCATCTCTCTGGTTTATTACTATAATTCAATTTGAAAATTTTTATGCCTCATTTTTACCTTTCAGTATTTGACTAATGTGAGCGTTAGCTAAGCATAACACTTGAAATACACATTTCAACATTCATTGTGGATGTTTTGAACCCAGTAGGGGTTAGGAAAGGAGTTTTGATTTTTATGGACATGAAATGTATACAGTAGTCTATGAAACAAATTCTTTTGTACAACATATCCCTTTATTATATTTTTACCTAATTTAAAAAAACTCTCATAAACCCCTCATGAGAAAAATGGACAAGTCTTAGTTCCTTCATCATGAAGGCATCATTACTTATTGCTGTAACATCACTGTTATGTGAAGGAGAACTGTAAAGACAAATCGTGTGAATGTGCTTAGCAGAGTTTTAACCATCATTTGTTTAATATTATTAACACTAATGAGAATGCCATAGCTCTTTTTTTTTTTTTTTTTTTTTTTTTGCACTCTGGCACACCAGTTCTCTAGTGCTTTGTACTATTTTTCTCTTACTTTGCTCATTTTTCCCCTTTAAAGCTTCAGTCTTTACACACAAACACACACATGCATATACTATATGTATGCATACAAATGCTTACATTAAACTTAAGAGGATGCAACCATATGTTCTCATAAACTTCTGTTTACATACAACAAATTCTTCATTATCGCTGCGGTTCTGATGGAAATGTAAAGAAGTTCCATAGTAACTTCACTTTTTTCTGTAGTGTTAGTGTTTTTTAAATCACTTATAATATTGTTCTTTTTACTCAACATTTAACAACTCTTGAAATCAAGGTCAGTGTTTCAGTTGATGGCATTTTAGGTTCAATGAAACATAGCATTTTTCAATAAAAGGAGGAAAAAAATAGCAAAGCTTCATTTTGCCTATGTGGAGAAAATTCCTTTTGCTCCAAAGGCCAGTTTCCTGTTATTTCTCATCACCTACAGCTTTTTAGTCCCTTTGGGAAATACTTTAGTTTATAACAAGGATCAAAAGTCCAAAGATAGGGATAGTGCTGCCTGGCTTCTCCCTGAAATTGTTTAAACTATAAAATGTTCTTTTTTAAAGAGGAAAGAAATGGCCAAAATGACTACAATTTCCTTCTCCTTTTTTCGCTCCAGAATTCTTTGATCCTACTTCTCATTGTTGATTCCTTCTTTGCAGTTTTCCCTGTTAAGGTCAGGAACTCTTAGAAAAGAAATGTAATGTCCCTGTTGATTGCTTTATTAAAGGGTAATTTTAAAAAAAAGGTCTTTCTCTATATACTAAGATACAGTAGAATATTATTCTACTTCAGAAGATTTGAATTATTAAATGGGTTTGTGAAAAACCTTAGTAATTATAAAGCATTACATAAATTAGCAATTAATGTTATTTCGGTCTATAAAGCTACATATATGGGAATCCTATCACAGAACTCATGTACACAGAGATTTTTTACATCAAGTCCATATTGTTTAGCATAAAAATGTTTTGGGCTGACATATGTTTTCACTGTACAGGTTATCAGTGTCATTGGAATGGACTTTTAGCTATCTTCCACTAAAATAATCTTACTGTAATGCAAATCTGTTTATATAACTCCCCTGCTTAAAACAAAACATAATAAAATACTTCAGAGGTTTCCCAATTCTTAAAATATAAAGGTCAAACTCCTTAATATAGCTTTATCAGTTCTGCTTCATCTGGCCCTATTTATATCCACAGTCTCATCTTTTGAAATACACTCCCTACATTCACAAATCCTCATTACTTTTTCAAAAAACACGTTCTTACTAAGCAGCTGGTGCTCTGTCCTCCATTTCTGTAAGGGCTGCTTCCCCATCATGAAATGCTTTTACCAATTCTCCTCCCACCCTCTCCTCACCTGTTAGTTCTCCACTGAGACCTCGCTTCTTTTCAGGAACCTTCACTGATGTCTCTTATCTGAATCAGCTACTAAATTGGTTGGGATTAGAGTCAGTTACAGATAGCTCAAAATTAGAAATAACAAATTAAAATATTTTACAATTGTATTTTACATTTTTCTCTCTCTCTCCCTCTGTCTTAGTGTTGCCAAGGCTGGTCTCAGACTCCTGAGTTCAGGTGATCCACCTGCCTCAACCTCCCAGAGTGCTAGGATTATTGGTGTGAGCCACCACACCCAGTCTAAATTCTGTATATTATCAAGATATATAATAATTATAATTTTAACACAGATGTACCACTGGTTAAAATAAAGTATACTTATCCTTTACTATATATTAGCTACTTTATTTCTTAATTTATATTATGTAGTAATTGATAGATGAAAATATATCTGTGGGGTTTTCAACATGCTTAGTGCTCACGCTCTAGCACAAAAACAGTATGAGTTAACAATATTATGATGATACCAGATGATAGATCTTGTAAGTTTACTCATTATCATCCAATTGATTTGTGTTCACCCAACAGACCTAAACAATTACTCTTTAACCAAAATTATGCTGTAAAAAAAAAAAAATTATTAAAAGTATTTTATTTTCAAGTCCTAAACGTTACTTATTTAGATACTGATGTGACCATAAAAAGAACAAGATAACTGGGAATTTTAAATTTTAGGAACAAGTTTAGAGTTAGAAAAAATGCATTTGTTTATTAATAGTAGATCAGAGAATTATTTAAATAGTTTTAAATATGGTTAGCCAATAACTGTTTATGTAGGAATAATAAAATATAACTTGTAAGAGGAGATTTATAATTCTGCATTTCTTAGCGGCTTTCTTGTGTAGTCCGTGTGATTAAGAAGCAAAAGAGGGAGTGAGATTAAGTAAATCACAAGAAACCTTCTTGCAAACGTATGGCCCAACATTTGAAAGTGTAAATAACTGAAGAAAAAGTTCATAAATTCAAAATTTCTCTTAGTGTAGTAGAAACTTTCCCTCAGAAAGCCCTAGTAGTACACGGATGAAAATGTGTAAAGTGGTGCAGCGCCTGTGGCTCAGTGAGTAGGGCACCAGCCCCATTTCCTGAAACCCAGCCCCGGCCAAACTACGACAAAAAACAGCCAGGCCTTGTGGTGGGCATCTGTGGTCCCAGCTACTTGGGAGGCTGAGGCAAGAGAATCACTTAAGCCCAAGAGTTTGAGGTTGCTGTGAGCTGTGATGCCAAGGCACTCTACTGATGGTGACATAATGACATAATGAGACTCTGTCTTTAAAAAAAAAAATTGTGTTAATTGGGCTGACGGACATCACTCTCAAGATGATGGACACTTTCTACTCATTCAAGTGTAGAAAGAGAACAGGACAACACTGATTCTTTCCAAGCATTTGAAGATCAGATGAATCATAATTAATCTTGTATAAGTTCCAACAGTCAGTGGTTACTAGGAAAGGGGCATTAATAAATAGGCACAAACAGGAAGCTGTATAAAAGAACAAGCAGGAGGAGCTCTTGTGACCAAAATAAGTTTTGGAAATGGACCTTCTGGGAGCTCTTCAAGCCCAAGAAATGCTGAGCTTAAAGAAGACATTCCTGAAGCCCATGAACCTAACGGAGAGATGAGATGCTGGAACTTGGGATAGACGCACATTAACATGGCTGCAAGCCAGTGGAATACGTCCAGAGGAAAGTTAGTTGCCAAACCCCAACTTTGGTTTTTATTTTTTTCTTATTTTTGCTAACCAGTGGATTGATTCAAGGAACAGTTACCTGATTTCTCATCCAATTGCTAGATTCCAGACCATTAGTCAATGAAGAAAAAAAAGTATCTTCTCAATAACTTTTTTTCCTTTCTCTTAGCACTGTTTTTTCAGGGTGGTAAACGAAAAAAGAAGAAAGGCCCAGAGGTGCTGTAGGTTTCATAAAAGTCTCATTTGTAGAGAGAGAGAAAGAGAGAGAGAAGGGAAACTACTTTGCAGTAATACTTTGTAAAACATTCCCACTGGCAAAAAACAACTGTTGTGGTTTTCCTTAATGATGTTGCATACACAGAGATGATTTAGTGGAAGAAAAAAGAAACCTAAGTTAAAATGCCTCAGAAATAAGAGGAGCTTAACTTCATTTTAAATTTAAAAATAAAACCCCTTGTATGTTGGGGGAAAAGCAGAGCTTTTTCTAATATTCCACTTCTGTTAATTCTCAGGTTTAGAACAGAGTTGATGGTGGAAGTCCTAGAAAATAATCAAAAGCCTTCAAATAATTGTCTCACACATTTACCAAATTTAAATTAAACATTTGTGTGGAAAAAATGTATTATTGGCTTTTTTTTTTTTTTTTTTTTTTTTTTGCAGTTTTTGGCCAGGGCTGGGTTTGAACCCACCACCTCCGGCATATGGGTCTGATGCCCTACCCCTTTGAGCCACAGGTGCCGCCCCTGCATTTTTTTTTTTTCTGAAAGAGCATTTCAAGGTGCTGATGTCTGAAGGTTTATTAGCTTCAGTTAATTCTGGAAAATATAAGCTTGGAAGAAGAATGGTTAGGTATGCTCTTACCGACATCACACTTTATGACGCACAGGGTTTAGGTGCATATGGTTTTTCTACAGAGAGAAAGTCTTTTAGGCATACCTTTCAATACACAGTGTCACTATATACAATTTCAGATCTTTTGAAATGTATATTTAAGAAGCATCACTCTCAAGATAGAGTACTAAGACCAGGCACAGTTGCTCACACCTGTAGTCCCAGCACTTCGGGTGGCGAAGGCTGAAGGATCTCTTGAGCCCAGGAGTTTGAGACTAGCCTGGGTAACGTAGTGAGATCCTATATCTACAAAATCATAAAAACATTAGCTAAGCATAATAATACAACCCTGTAGTCCCAGCTATTCTGGAGGCTAAGGCAGGAGGACATCTTGAGCCCAGCATTTTGGAGCTGAAGTGAGCCAGGGTTGGCAACTGCACGCAAGCCAGGGTGACAGAATGAGACCCTATCTTGAAAAATAAAAAAAAAATTTACCAAGATTGTTCTTGATTGGTCAGATCCAACACATTTCTTCTTCCTTATCCTCCCTGGTTTTCTGCAAAATAAGCTGATCCTGCATTGCCAGTTTCCTCAGACGTGGGTGAGGCCATTGGCTGACTTATTCCTGTACTACCATTCTTTATCCTCCCCATAGCAACCCTTTATTTGCTTACAAGTGGAAGATGCGGAACAATTTATCAGAATTTTATTGTTTCATGGGACTTTTCTCATAAAGAAAGCAAGATGTAGTGGTCTTTTAAAAATGATGTACACAAAATTAAAAACCACTTACTAGCGGAAATAAGACTTATTTAATAGGAAATAATTAGCAGAAAGTGACTCGCAAAGGCCACTTTATTTTCTATCTGATTTGACATCCCACAAGCAGAGTTGCTGGTGCTTCACATTTTTGTAATCTACCATATTTTGGTCTATTACCAAAAATATTCTTCTCACCAGTGAACAAAGACCAACTTTTCCTGTTGGGTATAGGGTTAAGTACATGATATAGGATGCTATAAGGTTAGGATAAAAGGCAACAAGCTTTTTAAATGTATGTGCACACAGGGTATACTAGACATTGCACTGAGCCCTTGTCTCATATAGATATGTATATCTGTATGTGTACACAGTTTATGTGTATACATATAATTGAATCTTCACAGTAACCCTCTGAAGGGGAGAAAAAGAGGTATTGTTTTCAATTTGCAGATGAAGAAGCTTAGGATCAAGCAGGTGATTAGCTCACCAGAGATAACACAGCTAGGAAGTCAAGAAGTGAGAATTTGAACCCATGTGACTCTGATGCACACAAGCCCATGTTTTATCTACAATGACACATTTTCTCATATTATTGTTAGATGACAGCATAGACCAGAGATCACTTATTTCTTTTAAAGAAAAGTATGACACAAGTGTTTCTTAATGAAAAGTAAAGATAGTCTTTATTAAGGGCAGTGTTTATCCAGAATTCCTACTAGTTAGGTATCTTTGGTTAAGCCACCACAAAAAGTGTGTAGACTTAGTTCAGTTTGTGTATCTATAAAATAAGAACGTATATGTGATCTGCCTACTTACAGAAATATTATAACTTAGAAAGGATAAATTTGAAAGCACACTTTGTAGATTGCTTTAAAATGCACTTATGTGTTTGTGTTTTCTTGCCACGATTACTAAGAAGAATTATAAGAAAAATGCAGAGTTGTGTTGTTGACGATGCTATTGATGACCACACTTCTGCAGTTGACGTTATCGCCTGTTTTAAAATTAACTAAGTAGGCTCAATAAAGAAAAATCAGGCATATCTCTGCTTTGTTTTTGCTTTGTTTTATCTTTGAACCAAATAGTTTGATGAGCCTGTTCAACCTGTTGGACACCTCAGTTCCACATTTAGAGTATTCTTGCTATAACCTCGTAGAGTATTTCAGTGTCGTATTGTCTTCCAGTGATTAGGAAGGACGCTACAACATGCTTCTTCATGTACTGAAGGTCTAGTTTGTGTTTGTTTTTAAAATTTGAATGGTTAAATCTCAAAAAGCCCTTCGTCTTTGTTCTTTCAAATAGTATTGCAAATGTTAGTATCTTGAATCACTGTGGGATGTTCTCACATAAATTGTGCATTCTTCGGAAAGAGATAACAGAATTAATCTGATTTGGAAAACAGACTTTTGTAAAGAATTAACTAGAGAAGTTATCTAATAAAGAAATCCTTTCGAATCCAGCCGATAATATCCCTCACTACCTGTAGAACTACTCTGCTTCTTATGAAAATCTCTTTCTACTGTAACTTGTTAGCCTGTGAATCATCTGATCTTACTTTCAAAATAATGGAAATAATAACCAGAAAAACTGTCTTCTTGTTTGGAAAGACTTGAAATTTATGAACCTCTTTAGGGAAAAAAGATCAGCATGGGAAAACATAATCACGCAAAAAAGTGGATGCGTTGATTACTATAGTGACATTAAACTCAAAAAAATGACCTATCACAGACCCATAGGAAGTATTCCTTTTTCTTGTTTTTTTTCATGTCATGTATATCGCACATGTAAATGTATCATCAAATGTTTTCAAAATATTACAGTTCTTAAATTACTTAGAGACATTTCATTTTCAAACCAGTTTTACTCCTATGTATTATAAAATAATAGTGTGATGAAATATAGATTAATACTCAATTGTTAAGCTAATGACTTACAGAAAGTATCCCATATTATATTTAAAATTCTAAATTACTTTTAGATGTTTTACTTAATTATAACTAGCCACTTGTTTTATGTTCATATTTTATATAGAAAGTTTATAGCAATTATATTACTTCTATCTAAATATTTATAGCCCCAATACAGCATTTTCATTTTGTGTGCATGCATATTGGTAGTAGCAGAATTAAGACAGAATTGTACAAAGAATTGATAGAAGAGATAAAAGGGAAATTTTAGACTTTGATACCGGTGTTTTTTGATATCAACTTTTATCTACTGAAACTTTGAATGTATTTGACATTGTAAAAGGCTCAGTACTAAAAAGCTGAACAGGGTATCCTATATTTTAATCTTGGTGTATTATAAAGCTATTTCATAATTGAATATGTGCTGAACAAATTTTCAGCAAAAAGAATAGAAATTTTAAGAACTAATTCATCCTATCCAGAATCCTTTCCATGACAATACATCAGTGAACTTTTTTGACAAATAGATTGAATAGTCCCTAAATTCCCTTAATTATATCTTCTGGATCTACAATACATGAGCCATAAATCCTATTTGAATTTTCTATTATTAGCCATACCTTGTTTCACAATAATGAATGCTCTAGGTTTGTGTCCAACTGAGTAAAATAATATGCTCTGTCTTTGCCTACATGAAGGGTTGTGGCATTCACTCTGTGAAGGAGCAAAGAATAATAATAGGATGATCAATATTGTTCTATTCATGAACTCTTTCTTTCTTTCTTTCTTTCTTTTTTTTTTTTTTGAGACAGTTTCACTATGTCACCCTCGGTAGAGTGCTGTGGCATCACAGGTCACAGAAACCTCAAACTCTTGGGCTTAACCGATTCTCTTGCCTCAGCCTCCCAAGTCGCTGGGACTACAGGTGCCTGCCACAATGCCCAGCTATTTTTTGGTTGTAATTGTCTTTGTTTGGCAGACCCGGGCTGCGTTTGAACCCAGTGTATGTGGCTAGTGCCCTAGTCGCTGAGCAACAGGTACTGAACCTCTTTCATATTTCTTTGAAAATGAAATTTTATTATATGGATCAAAGTCATTTTATAAAAACCTTCATTTTGCCATTTTCACAAGTAAGCATGATACTATTTCTGGTATTACAAGTTAGGAGATAGCACGGTGCTTCATGCCTGTAATCCTAGCACTCTGGGAGGCTGAGGCAGTGGATCACCTGAGCTCAGGAGTTTGAGACCAGCCTGAGCAAGAGCCAGACCCCATCTCTCCTAAAAATAGAAAAGCCAGCTGGATGTTGTGGCAGGTACTTATAGTAGTCCCAGCCACGTGGGAGGCTCAGGCAAGAGGATTACTTGAACCCAGGAATCTGAGGTTGCTGTGAGCTAGGACACCATGGTACTCTATGCAGGAGACACAGGGAGAGTCTGTTTATAATAAAGAAATATTTAAATAAAACAGAAAACAAGTTAAGGCCCTATTTATTCTGACATTGAGTGCTGATGGTATTCAGGGTCCCCCTCGCATTGCAACTTAACTTTCCTGAGCACACACTAAAATTCTTCACTGCTCTTCTTTTATTTTATGCTTTCAAGTACTAAATAAAAATACCTTTTAACAAATAATTAGGGACCATAAAATTATTGTGATTTTCTTGATAATCATTGACAAGATCTTATTAAATGCCTTATCTTTCTTATTTATTTATTTTTTCTTGGTTGCCTCCTAAATCTACGTTTGTTCCCAAAATATAGGATTTTAATGAAAAAATAAATAAATGGCACTCAACTGTGAGGATAAATAAGAGCTTATCCTTAAAAAAAAATGGCAGCCACCAAGATGCCACTATAAAAGCCTTTTGGAGAATGAGCAGCTCACTTATACTGTTAACAATACATCTGTCCAGAGTGCCTACTTTGAAAGCTATTACAATGTTTGAAGTGGCTCTCAAAGAAGTACTGGAGTGATTCAGTCCCCCCACTTGGCAGGCTAGGTTGATCATGACTTGGAATCAAGACCAGCTCATCTGGGGAAGATGACATGGTAAGGATGAATCTTTGAGCAAAATATAGGTTACATCAGAATGAGGAACTCAGAGTAGTGTCCTGAAGGCCAGGTACACGGCATCAGGACAGTCTGCCTGAGAGGGCCAGGAAGGCCAACAGTTAGAGAAGCTTGAGTGAAGGAAATGATCAGTCAGTCATAGAGGCCGAGGGTAAAGGGAATCCATAAGGTAGAGAAAGAGAAACCAGGTACCAGGCAAAGAAACAAGCAAAGTATTCAAAAGTGGTAGACTAGGAAAACTCACTTTCTCACACTATAGTAGGGAATAGGCTTGAATATAAAAGCAGGTGAAAATTCAGTTATGGTTCTGGATGGTTTAAGGTGAGAATGAAACACATAACACAGTTGATTTGGTTTCGTTCACAAAAGAGTGGCTCCTATGCCTCAACTATGTTTCCCCTACCTACGAAAGAGATTTAAGGAGAACTAAGAATTTGCAGCAAGCAGAGAGAAGGATTCCGAGGACATTGTTAGACTCCAATACATGATGCTTCTTTACCATGTCGTCCCTCTCGCCACTCCACCAGGAAGTCAGCCAAGCTGGTTTTCCCATGGCCCCAAATACAACATGTTCTTTCCCACCTGCAAGCTTTGTTTTGTAATTTTCTATCTCTTCCCACCTTACTGATGTTCCATTCTTCGTCTTAGTCGCCACTCACATCTTACCTCCACATTGTGACTAAATAAATCTCCATGAATCGCCTTACCTGTGAGACGTCAGTTAGGAAAATATGAAAGTGCACTGAACGACTCTTCATGGAAGTTTCCTTGAAAATTTCCAAATTGCTGTACCTTTGGATTATTTGATGTTTTGACATGCCTGTGTTCCTATATGTTTGCCTGGTCGGAGATCTAAAAATATATGAGGAAATCTCTTTTGATCTCCTTTGTTGAACATCTGAAAAAGTTTACTTAGCATGTGGTAACAATTTTAATTTGGGATCATGCTGATAATAAAAAGATGTGTGTGCATGCATGTGTCCACAAGTTAAAAATGAGTTCGCTTGTATTTGTTCTTTGCGTTCAGCTTGCCTGACTTTGTTTTTATAAATAGAACTATTAAGCTTGTGGCTTTAGTAAGTAAATGCAGAGTAAATAAAATATGAGTCACTCGGGAGTTTTGATAGCATCTCCCCTGCTACCTAGTAATTTTATGTATTTGGTGCATCTGTTCCGACATGTTTATTTGACACTTTAGTGAAAATATCATCCGCCGAACTTACTTCGTCAGCCATTCAAAAGTGAGTTTTTATTACAACAGTGTGCTTTGCTAAAGAAAAGGCATTTTGTTTTAGTGTGACAGTTACTGAAATGATAATACGCTGTATTGTTTACTTGAAAAATCCTGCGTGCTACTATATTCACCTGAATTTTATAATGTTTCTAAATAACATGTAGCAGAACCTCAATAGTTCACCACCTCCCTGCATTGAGCACCTCCTTACACTGACCTGATTTCCATGGATCCGACATGCATCACGTGTATCAGTGCAGCAGATCCAGTTCCTTACGTTGATCACCTCTCTGTGCTGACCAGTTCCTTCCAGTCCTTTGGGTGGTCAGCTTACAGTGTTTATCTTATTTATGCTAAGTTTTGTGTGTGAAATGTGGGGAAAATAGCACATGCTTCTCAGTAGTTGTGGTTGATTTGGATTGTTTAATGCCTTTTTAGAGAAATAAAAGGTAGGATATTGTAATAGCTGACAGCATATTGCTTTACGGTTGCCAGATTTCTCATACCCTTAAGTACAGTCATCGTCTGTGCTAACAGCCATCACCTTATGTTCTGTTTTGTTTCTTAATCTCATTCCAGGCGTTTCATGATTTGAAAATAAATATGTGGTTTTCAGGCTATTTCATTACCAGATTGCCAACATCTATGGTTAAAAGTTGTCATAATGGTGGTCTCTGGGAAAAACTGTTCCATTTTGGTGTAGAATCAAACATCATACTATATACAAAGATTACTTAATTACTGTTATCATCACCACCACCCCCAAGAAAATCTCCCTACTTTTAAAAAAGTGGTTAAGGAATTATTGCTATTTATTTCTAATTAACTGTATGTCCTCTTTGGACATATCACTTTTGCATTTGGGTAATGATGTACTGGCAGCAGGCTGGAAGATTCCAGCAGGCTGGAAGATAGCAGCTATCAAGGGTACTGCTCTTCTGTTATACCCATGATGGGCACCAGAGCCCCATTGCAGTTGACAGGAAAGCTTTCCCATCCCATATATCATTTACAGCAACACAGAGTTTTTAAATAGAAATAATAAAACAATTAATTAAAACTACCTGAACCATGGAATGTGAACACACGTACAGTGCAGTCCCATTCGTATTTGTTTTGCATTTACCATGTGATTTGCACTGGACTGGGCGTTAGGAACGTACCACTGAACAAAGACAATATCCCTAATTTCTAAATTTAGGCTTTCCTTGTGGGAGACTCATTAAACATGAAACTATGATGCTATGTTATAAAACGAGGAAGGAAATAGAGGCTCCTGGGAGAGCACACGGAAGGGGCATCTGTCCCAGACTTTTAGAGTTAGGAAAATCTTCAGAAGGAAAAGATATTGAAGCTGTAGCCAAAGACTTACTAGGAGCTAAGTAAGCAAGAAAACCACGGGAGATGAAAAGTAATTCAGAAGGTGGAGAGCATAGAGTACAGGGGATGAAAGAATGAGAGATGAGGTGGAAATACAAAGGATCACATTATGAATACTAACTATGTTAAAGACTTTTGACTTTCTTTTGAAGGAAATGGGAAGCCTATTGGATTTTATCCAAGGTAGTAACATTTTTCAAAGATGAATTTAGACAGACTGCTCATGGTGCAAGGGAGGGAGAAATGGAAAAGATAAAAGTTTAGAAACACAAGGGGTTCCTATAGTTGCTATAAACTCACTTAGGACGGGAAGGTTTTCGCATAGTGAACAGAATCGAAAGCTAGAATAGAAGTAAATTGACGGGACCTGACAGTAGGTTGACAGGACTTGAAGGTAGATTGGCAGAGGAGCGGGATTTGGTACAATAGAATTAGTGGAAGTTAGGGGAAGTAATAGAGGAGGGTGAAAAAGATCAGAAGTTTAATTTTGGATACAGTGAGTTTAAGATACTTGTGGAATATTGAAATGAGGATTTCCAGCTGGCTCTAAACTAAATTAGCTTGAAAATATCTAAATTCTACGTTTGGTAGTATCTTTGTACCATAAAGCAAAGCAAGGAATGTGCATGCATCAGGATGGGAACACCAGTACTTTATGGGGTTCTGGTACTGTATAAGGTTCTGGTGTTGATTTCAGTCTTTCAACAGCCAATTCCTTTTTTAGCCCAGTGTGACTAAGGGAAATGTCTCTTCCTTATTTCTGACGATTTTGGGGTACTCTGCTCTAATGATAAGAGAAAAAATGGTAACAGTCAACATATACTGGGTATCTGCAGGTGGCAAGCCTTACTAAAGGCTTTAGTGTATCTAAATTATTTTATTGTGTTTGGTCTTCTTGGCTACCACAGAGTGTAGGAACTGTCATTATTATCTACATCTCATATTGATAAAAAGATAGAGGGAGGTAGGGTAACTTGCCCAAGATCACATGGCTAATGAGTGGCAGAACTGGGCATCGAACCTGGACAGTCTGTTATGTTAAGTTTATCTCTAAGAATTTGAAGTTCAGAGTAATCTCAGCTCCATTAAAGCATTAAAGGATGTTTCCTTTGGCATGGCTTTTCCTTCCTTTTCTGGAGGGTCAGAATTCAGCTCTGTGTCTGGTATCTCTTCCCTCACTCCTTGAGTTACGTCTGGTCCCTATCCCGTTATTGTATTTGGTGGTTAAGTGAATCTTACATGTGAGCCTGAGTCGAAAAATTCCCCCCCCCCCCCCGTTTGCAAACACATGAACTCTAAAAAACATTCTGTGTAGCACTTTTAAACCTGCTTTGTCAGCTGTAGATTGGTTTTACCTCCTTCTCGGTTCAGGATTACACTACTGCATTCTACCTCCTTTTTATATGTTTTATAAATATAATAGTTACACACATAAATAGTTTTCATGTTTATATTTGTATATCCTACCAATAATTTTGTTCTTGGGGAATCTCAGTAAAGATGATTGTGTGGTTCCCTATTTTAGTGTCATTTCCATATGCAAAGCTGTTCATTATGACTGTGAAGTTTTCAATCAAAAATATGGTTCATAAACCAGAGAGTTTCGCATTTTCTGTTATGGGAGGGGAAGACTGTTATTTTGGTTCATGTGATTATGTTGAGAAAGACTCTACTGTTTTCTTGGGGAAATAGCTTACTATCTACTAATGGAGATAATTAAACGGAAGTCTGGAGTATGATTCGGCACTGTCATTTTGTTATTTTTTGTTGTATTTCTTGGGTAATTGATCAACATTATAGTAAAGGGTACATCATTAGTAGAGTGTTATCCAGGGTAGGTATTAGGGAGATGTGTTATCTTTTTATAGGTCTTTTCTGCAAAGAAAATATCAATGGTGATACATCAGTAGGTTGAACACATCGCATAATTTCATTGAAATCATTTTCAGTTCGGATTATTTTCTGTTAAATCTAATGATAAGTACTATACTTCTTATAAGATATATTTCTGAATACTATTTAAAATGAGTCATATGAAGTTATGCCTTTTTAAAATTCCCAGAATGTAGACGCTGGTAAAGATGATCATTGTTACAGATCAACAACTATAGTGTTGCTGTATTCACACGCTATGTCCTAGCTGTTACTATGCCTGTAACTCTCTTTAAAAAGAAACCTAAGTGTTTCTTTCCTTCTGTCTTTGCTTGTACAATGAGAGGCCCCATCTAACTCTGAAGTCCTACCCTCTATTAGAAATGGGACTTTAAAAAATTTTAAATCTTAACAGTGATGAGAATAAAACATGTGTATTATGCTTACTACTTAATATTGTAGCAGGCATTGTTTATTTTACATAATTTTATATTAATATGTTCCTCATATAATCCAATAAAATAAGCATCATGATTATGATTTCTGCCTTATTGACAGGGATACTGGAGTAAGGAGATGTTCAGTGAGTAGTGCAGGCTGACACCGCTAGCAAGGCAGGAGACTGCTAGCAATTTTCTGGCAGACTAGCAGGCAGCTAGTCCAAACAGATGGGCTCCATACTCTGATGTTCAACAGGGAACTATGCTACCTTTCATTGTATTTATATTAGTTGTATTTTTGAGAATTTAGGATTAAGAATGAAGTATAGGTTTTTGATTATGTGTATTAGTAGATGATTTGGCCAAATATTAACTTTAAAAAGTCACAAAGATAGCTAATATGATTCTCATATTTTTATTTTTATTTTCATTTTTATTTATTTATTTATTTATTTATTTTTAAAGACAAAGTCTCACTCTGTTGTCCTCGGTAGAGTGCTGTGACATCACAGCTCACAGCAACCTCCAGCTCTTGGGCTTACTCAATTCTCTTGCTTCAGCCTCCCGAGTAGCTGGGACCTCAGGTGCCTGCCACAATGCCCCACTACTTTTTTTGTTGCAGTTTAGCTGGGACTGGATTTGAACCCACCACCCTCGGCATATGGGGCTGGTGCCCTACTCCTTGAGCAATAGGCACCGCCCAATTCTCATATTTTTAGATGGGGAGATAGTTAACAACATGAAAAGTAAGTCTATAATCAATAAACTTTACCTTTAAATATTTTAAAATAATTAAACATTTCCTTGAGGAAAAATAATATTTCCATAATTTGCTCTTTTTTCCAATGAATTGACTGTGTTTATGAAAAAGGAAGTTTTGTATGTGAATACCAGTGGATGCATTAATATGGACAACATTCAGTAGCTTAAACTTTTTTTTTTAAAGTTTTTTCTCCCCATCTACTGTGAAGTCTAAAGTATAATACACATTTTTAGCATTAGTGTGCTAGACTTTATCTAATTTCCCTACTCCAGGGTTTAGTATAATTAACCCAGTTGCTATTAATGGTGTATTTGTCACTCAGGGCAATAGAAGAACTTTAACCTGCCATATTTTAACAGAAAACAATCCACTGTTAGATATGAATCTTCAATTAGCTCACATGTTTAGCAAATTTCTTTTCTCCTATTTATCATCACTTCAGGTGACATTTTATGATTATTCTTGAAAGGCTACTTATAATGAGAAGACTCCGATGTAAGGTATGGAGTGTATCAGAATAACTTACAGAATAATTGTTAAATGCAGGAAACCAGATTATAGACTCACATTCATGAATGTGACAGGCATCAGTATCTTTTCTTTTTTCAACCACAAGTCTTTGAAAATCTAATGGATTCATATTTGTATTCTAACCCCACAAGTTACTAGCTCTAATTAATTAGCTAAACTAGCAACTTTAAGACTCTGTTTCTAGATAGAATATTGATATTATTACCTAATTTGTAAGATTATGATAAGGAATAAATGTCATATTATTCAATGAGAGCATAACATAAATGCTCAATAGAGTGTAGGAAATACTGATTTAAATTTGTTTTAATTGATAAAATTATATGCTGAGAAAGGGGAGTAGCGTCCACTGCGGGATTTGCCCTGGTTGGAGTCCCTGCTTTCCATGACGATTCTCATCAATGCTCTGATGATGGCCGGGGCCAGAACATTTCCATTTTGTTGAAACCCAGGCTACTCATCCCTGTGCCCCTGGATAGCTCTCTGCTTGCTGTTGTCCACTCAACCTTGCAGCACTTGAATGCACTCAACCCATGGCTGCATAATTATTTGTGAAATTGCTTGTTACTGAATTCTGCTACTTCAGCAGCTTAGTATCTAATAATGGCACATTAGTAGGTAAAGTAATAAATCATATTTTGGAACTCACAACATTTGCAAGAATGACAGGATGATGAAAACAAAGAAACACATTCCAGACCTAAATTAAAGTCTACGAAGCTATTGTGCTGTCTAGTCTTGTTTATGGAAATGACACCTACAATCACCACATTCAACTATGACACAAATTCTATCAGCATCTCTTAGTACCACGCTTCCCAGCAGATGGTAGGGCACCGCTTCCCACAATGAGGTCCCAGGGCTCATGCAATCCTGAGTAGTTGAAACCATCCTACATGAAAGTCTACTTCCCAGGGCTGGAAGAGAGCTGAGCACATGGCAGGCAGATGAAACCCTGCGAGGGTCCCCTGTAGCACAGCCTGAAGCAATGTAACATCACAGTGGATAGCTGGAAAACACCTGCAGCTGAATGGGTATTCTGGACAGCAGTGAGGGATGGCTCAGCTCATTTAGAGTTTAGCTCTTGTCATATCCTGGAGACAAACTGGCAGGAGCAGATGCAACAGCAGCCTCTCCTAGGAAAACTGCAGCCCCGTATTGATGATTATGATAATTACGCAGAACATTGTTACATGGTACTTCTATTTCTGAACCTCATCACAGTTTTGCAAGAAAGGTATGGCTCCTTTATTAAACCAAATTTTAGGATAAAGAAATGGATGGCTAGAGATATAAACGACATGCCCAGTGGCACGCAGATAATAATGGGTAAACCTCCCAGCAGAGGCAGATGTGCATTGGGAAGGGTGCAAGGCTCATAAAAATTTAACTCTTTTTTAAGAAAAATAACACAACACAAGAATACATTGTCAGGTGCTGAGTATGCTTGTATCACTGAAGGGCCTTAAACCTTAGACTTCATTAGATTTAAGATGTGTCCACCTCTGCCTATTGGCCTTGAAATTTGGTGTCTTTCCCAAAGGCAAAAGTGTCAGAGTGAGTCTAAATTGTGAGAGTTAAGACTTTGTTTTTTTTTTTTTTTTTTTTTTTATCTGAAGCAAAAGGATTCATTCTGTTTTGCCATAAGCCTTTTTGTATTAGATTATTTAGGAAATTGGCATGGATTCCTCCATTAGTCTACAGGAGAAGGTAGAATTCTAGAAAGCATTAATAGTATAATAAGACTGATTTTTCTCCTAATATACTAGTGTGCCTCTAAAACAGGAATGTAAGAATTAAAAATGGCAACAGGGAAATGGATGTTGACAAGAAAATAGAGAAGCAGACCCTCTGGTTGTCCCTCTGCCAGCCTTTGTCCTCTTCATCCTCTTGACAGAGCCTCACTTTTCATCTGGTAGGTCCAGCTCTCCTTCACCAGACTCATGGAAGGACCATCCTTTCGCCAACTCTAGGGTACACCCTTTTTGTGTTATTCCATCTGCTTAACAACAATTTGTTTGGACCTCTTTCTTGCCAATGAAATGTAAAGACAATTCTGATAGGGGCTACTTCAAAAGGTTGAGCTGGCATTTTCCTCCCCTGCCCCACCCCTTGGAATTTTTTCTACATGTACAACCAAGAATTACAGCAGCCATCTTCCTTCCTTCCTTCCTTCCTTCCTTCCTTCCTTCCTTCCTTCCTTCCTCTCTTTCTTTTATTAAATCATAGCTGTGTACATTAATGCAATCATCGTGTTCAATGTGCTGATTTTATATACAATCTGAATATTTTCATCAAACTGGTTAACATAGCCTTCATGGCACCCTTGTAGTTATTGTGTAAGACATTTATATTCTATATTTAGTAAGTTTCACATGTATGCTTGTAAGATGCACCGCAGGTGTGGTCCCACTGATTACCCTCCCTTCATTCATCCTCCCCCCTCCCCTCCTTCTCCCCTTTCCCCATGTTCTTGAGCTATAATTGGGTTATAGCTTTCATATGAAAGCTATGAATTGGTTTCATTGTAGTACATTGGACTACTCAGTTTCACTGAGTACATTGGATACTTTTTCCTCCATTCTTGAGGTACTTTGCTAAGAAGACTATGTTCCACCTCCATCCATGTAAGCATGAAAGAGGTAAAGTCTCCATTTGTCTTTAAGGCTGTATAATATTCCATGGTGTACATATACCACAATCTTTCAACTGTAATGATCAAGTAAAGGAAAAAGGTTAATGAAAACTCTGGAGTGGAAAGATGAAGGAACTTGGATCCTTAAGGATGTTGCTGACCTATAGAATAGATACGTTCTGGAGCTTTGTGACTTTAGGTCATTTTGTTTTGTGAGATAATAACTTATCTTTGCTAATTAATCCAGTGGAGTGGGAAGTTTTGACAGTCTGGAACAGAGTGTCTTTACTGATACAAACATTGAAAGCAATGAAGCAAAAGTTCTAAGCTGCACAGACGCTGTAAGTCTAGGAGAGAAATGATAAAAGGAAAGATTGGCATGGAGCATAGGGTCAGAGACCTGAATATTTTGTTCAGTTTTAGTGTCCTCATCTCAGGTGTAAGAAGAACAAAATATTAGAAAAAAATAGGCTGTCAGAAATCTAAGAGAGATTTGAGAGGTTGTCTTTTAGACTTACAACACCCCTAGTTTTTGTCAGGGTTCATGGTGTGTGGGCAATGGAAGACAGGCTACAATAGAGCAGAAATTAAATTTGTTATGTAAGTTGTTTTTTTTTTTAAGCTAGAATTTTTATGAGTCATCTGTATACATCCTGAGATAGCCCAGGATGTTGCTGCAAATTAGGAGGTGGTGGGAAGGATGTATGAGACATAATTGTCCAATATCTACCACAGCAACAGTGTCGACTGAAAGTGATAAAATGGGATAGCCAGAGGTATGTATGAATGGCTTCAACTATGAAGACGTGGGGATTTTCCTCAAGAAAACTGATCAAAGAACTAAAATTTTCTATGAGCTAGAAAAGAAAATGTCACTCCTTTCTATCACTGAAGAAGTGAGGGAAGGGAGAGTTGCTCAGTATTCTTCCAGGATAACCAGATTTCATTTAAGACAAAAGGGTGTGAAGAATGTGAAAAAGATTGAAGATAAAAGGCAGTTCATTTATAATTCCTTAGAAATTGTATGAAAAATAGACGATAAGGACTTTCTGAGTTTAGGCGGCGACACTTATCATATTTTAAAGGCATGTTTTATTTTTACTGGTATGTGCCCTGTAACTCATGCTACTCAAAACATCAGTCACAGATTATTACTGAGAGTAATGATTCTATTACTTCTTCATTCCAAGGTTCCAAGAGATTGTGGAAACGTCCCCTTTTTACTCATTAAAAGATTGTTTTCTACTTGAACCATGATTTAATTTGTGAATTGGAGCCCAAATTTAAGGCTAGGTGCAAATTAGTGCTTTTGAAATGAGAACGCCATTATCAGTGTTTTAGCTTTAATTTTTTCATCATTAAAAGTGATAATCCAGTTCTTCTTTATTCTGTCTCCCTATGAAACAAAACCAGTGATAACTTATTGAATTTGAATTATGTGTGGTCTCTTTCTCTAGATTTTCCAAGATCAGTCAACACTTATTAGAAATAGATTTCAGCACTTTATTCAGACTTACTGAGCAGGTTAATTATTTCGGATGACAATTCTGACCTTTTGTATCATAGTGTTTGGCCTCGTCCATATTACATTAGTAAAATGAGTCACTTCATAGTTGTCTTCATATAAGTCATGGAGGTATTTACCTGCTCTCCTAAATATGACAAGTAGTTGTGGCATTATTAAAATGTTTTGGTGTGCAACCTTTTCTAATTCTTACTATGATACGCTTATGGAATTGCAAAATTATAGAGTACCTTATGGTTATATTTTTTCTAGTCTCTATTAATTTTGACATCTTTTAAATTTAGAATTTAATATTCACTATGTCAGTTTTGCCAATTTGAATAAGAAGCTATAATATTTTGTAATTGTAGAAACAAACGTGCTAAGGAGTTCAAGTGCTTTTTTAAACAAAATAAAATACCACCAAAATATGGTAAGCTATTAAATAATTTGGAATCATTTCAGATTGTAAGAGTGATAGGGCTGTGTTCAGGGGAAATGAATGCCTCTTTGATAATAAGCAATATAATTTGTTTCAAAGTGGGAGCTGTATTTGATATGCTGTATATCTTGGGTCCTAAGAGTGATTTTTTTAAAAATTCTAATTCTTTAACTTGTTCTAGGATCAGTGTACATGAGGCTAATAAATGAAGACTACACATGGGTGATAATTTGTTTTAAATGAGACCAGCAGACACAAAACAGACCATAGCAAGTTGAAGTAGTTATGGTTATTATGTGCCTTTGACGAACTCATTCTCTTTAATAAGTCAGTAACATCTTGCTTGCAGAGATCAGTATGAGATTCTAAAAATTTTTCTGATACACTTGAACTAAATGAACACTACTTACATTTGACTATATTGAACACAGCTTTTAGTTTGAGTACATGTATGGTGGCTCACTCCTGTAATCCTAGTTCTTTGGGAGGCTGAGGCAGGATGATTACCTAAGGCCAGGAGTTGGAAAACAGCCAGGAGGGGTGGCCCATGAGTGTTGACCCAGTTACCTGGGAAGCTGAGGCAAGAGGATCTCTTGCTCCGCAGAGTTTGAAGCAGTAAGCCACTGCCCTCTAGCCTAGGCAATATAGTGAAACCTTGTCTCAAATAAGTAAGTAAATATATAAATGAATAAATACTGTTTTTAAATTCCTAAATCATATAAAGATTATAAAATTATGACTCCTCTTATTACAACAATCTTGAAATATGGGTGCGTGCCTCTACAATATTAATTAGTTTTATTCTAAGCTACTTTTTAAAGCCTGGCTAGTTGTTGTTATTGTCTTTTAGAGTTGGGCGTCTTGCTTTGTTGGCCTCAAGTGATCTTTCACCTTGGCCTCTTAAAATACCAGGATTACAAGCATGAGCCGCTGTATCTGTTAACCTTAATTAAAGAATCAAAACAATATGTTTAATAATTTAGTCCAGTGATTCTGAGAGAGTGGGTCCTGGGTTGTACAGCATCAGATCACCTAGGAACTTGTTAAAAATCAAATTTTTTTAGGGGAGGGGGAAGAGGAGAGAAGAAAGCAGGATTGGTATGCTCTCACCTAATAGGCACAATGTAAGGGTATATGGCACACCTCCTGGGTGCCGGACATACAACATGGACTTTGCCGACCAAATGTAAACATCGTAACCTAATCGTTTGTACCCTTGTATTAATCTGAAATTAAAAAAAAAATGTATATTGAAAAATCAGTTTGTCAGGTCTTTCCATAGAGTAACTGAACCACTTGGGGTGAATCTTACCAATCTATATTTTGTCAAAGCCATGATTTTAGGTGATTCTAGTATGAACTAAAATTGTACAACCACTAGTTTAGAGGTTCTAGCCCTGAGGTTATACACAACTAAATTCAAATCCTGATGTACTCACTTATTAACTGTTTTTTGGGTGAGTCTCTAAACTTCTTTACGAAATGGTAAAATGATAATACCTGAATCATAGAGTGTATTATGAAGATTAAATTAAATGATAATATGAAATGTTTAGCATCATCCTGACACACAGTAAACACCCAATTTATGATTATTTTAAGAAGAGTATCAAGAAATAGTTGTCGAAATTTGCTGAAATTTGTTTTATAAAACACTGATTTATAAGTGTATTTTTCCAGCATTTATTGCTTATATTAACCTTGGCTACATTCTATAAGAAGACACAGGCACCTTAAAATTATATGACAGAAATTATTATTATCCTTATTTTTCAAACGAAGGTTAGGGTAGCAGAGAAAAGAAATAGGTAGTGAGTCATGGAATCAATTTCAAACCCAGAATTTCAACTGTAGGACTTCTGAGTATTTCTCTCTCCTGATTTTGTGGTTTTCAGGATAAATGTAGTTCACATTAATTTATGGGTCTTTGAAGGAGGGAGAGTTTTATGAGAACCAGAGGTTTTCATTGGCCCCTTGAAAAAATACCAATTCTGATTTTGATTTGGCAAATTTACCTGTTGATTTGGCAAATTTACCAACAGCCTCCTTGCCTGTCGTGAACTTTGGTGAGCAAAAAAGGGAGTTGAATAAAATATCCATGGGACTTGAAAAGAGAATTTGTATATTCATTATAACTTGTAAAACAACGCTAAATAAATGCAAGTAAACGGAGAATAGTCAGTGTTAACATTACTGTACTGCCATGGAAACGTAAGGTGGACAGACGTAGGAGTTGCTAGGAATAAGAAATGATAGGAATAATTAGAATCAGGTCACTCTAGAGCCAGATTGCAGGCGACAAGGCACTAATAAATGAGGAAAGGTTTTCTTACTTAAGTAAGAAGACTTGAATCGTAGGCAGAATTTGTGAGACTTGTCTAATTGCAAGTATACAACACAGGTATGTATAAAAAAAGGAGAAAAAAAAGGAAAAGACATTTAAAAAAATCAAGTAAGTATAAAGTTCAGTGTTTTGAGGGCAGCGAAGCAGTAAAACTATCAACGATAGCCCTTTTAAGGGTAAGGAGTAAGTTGTGAGAGCTGGAGCCTTACCAAGAAAAGCTGTCCACTTTATGGTGGTTAAGATCCGTGCTGCCCTAAAGTTTTCAAAGAAGCGGGGAATAAAGTTGTTTTACCTATAGATTAAAAGAATGAGTAATGCATCTGTCAGTGAGTTTGTTGCAGCATACTTAGAATGCACCTCACTTTAATTTAGCATTGCACACTTAGACTTTATATCTTTGCAGTTTATGCAAAAGCATCCCCTCCCTTGGTAGTCATATCCTCAGCACTGCTTGGAAAGTGGAGGTCAAACTATATTGCAGACCTGCATACCCTTGTACAATGAATAACCTGTGCAAATGTATTAGATGTAGTGCACAGTTTAGTAGATATGCTTGTGCAGTGAATAACCTGTGCAACTGTACGTGGGAGTGCTACTTTATTAATTTTTGAATTATAGAATGTAAAGGGAATTTAGTAATTATCTAGATGAACATTTTCACATTGTAGATGAGAAAATGAAGCTCGGGGTCAAGGAAGCCTTTTCTAAGCTGATGAATAAATAATTCTGATAGTTACAAATGGCCTGTGTTTTTTAAGGTTATTCTACAAGGAAAGAAGACATAAAATTAATTTAATATCCAGGACCAATTTTGATATGTGCCAAATAAGTTTTGTAAGATATTTGTTCTACTTTTCCTGTGTGCCGAATCAAACATCAACATGGTCTTCTTATGCATTATATCATAATAGTTACGGCTAACCCTTCATTAAGGCTTTTTATGAATAACCTCATTTACATAACAGTTACTAACCCCTATTATTATTCCTATCCTACAAATGAGGAAGTTAAGCATCAGGTAGTAAGTGGGTTGTTTATAAATCCATTCTCAACTTAAACTGACCTACATTAAAATTTTTATCATATATACTGATTATTAATGTTTTGGTTATAATTGTTATACCTGTGTATGTTGATATGCTTACATAAATTAACATTTTTGAGGGATTATGAACCTATTGTTTTAAATGTCTTATTGATGATTATTATACATGAGTCCTTAACAATCACTTTTGCTTAGGATGCTTAAAAACTTATAAGTTCAAAGCCACTTAATATTTCATAGTGCCATAATAATGTTTTATATTTCTTGTTTCACTACACTTAAACATTGAGAGGCAATGTTTTATTTATAATAACAGTCTGTTTCTTGGATAGTGAAGTATAATTCAACATTATTTAGTCTGGGATTTGACAGCCTCGTTCACCAAGAGAGAAGTCAGTTTCGTACGGTATAAAGAGCACTCAGAAGCAATCTCAGGAAATGTGATTTATATCAGTGGTTCAGTGATTAACTAGTTGTATGACCTAAGGGGAGACACTTAACTTCTATGAATTTGTTTTCCCGTCTGTCAAGTGAAGCATTTATCTCTTCTAGCACCATTTTTCTGTAAGTCTGAAATGTTTGTGCAGTTAGTCTATTACAAAATATGATATAACCTGACTAAATATAATCTTTGATTAAGATAGCATTTTAGAATCTTGAATTTCCATAGTATTACTATTATGAACGTAATTTATCACTATACAGTACTCATTTAGGGTTACTATTAATAGAGAATTTCTGCAAATAGAAAACAGAATTGATTCTATATTTAGGTAGTATCCTTAGTATGTAGTAAATGTTGAGCTGCTTCTGTTTGTTTTAAAAATGGGTAGTTTTGTTCTAGATATCTTTGGAACAAACAACACTTATTCCCTTAAAAAGTTATTATTCTTTCATTATTTACTAAACAATTAACTTTGTTTTCCTTTTCCTTTTCCTTTCCTTTTCCTCCTCTCCTCTCCTCCCCTCTCCTTTCCTCTCCTCTCTCCTCCTCTGCCCTCCCTTACCCTCCCCTCTCCTCCCTTCCTTCCCCTTTCCTTCCCTTCCCTCTTCTCTTTCCTTTTCTGAAACAGAGTCTTACTCTGTTGCCCAGGCTGTGGCAGCAGTCAAGTTCATAGCAATCTCAAACTTCTGGTCACAAGTGATCCTCCTGCCTCAGCCTCCCAAGTAATTGGGACTACCGGTGTCTGCCACACTACCCACCTAATTTTTCTATTTTTAGTAGAGATGTGGTTAGGCTGGTCTCAAACTCCTGTGCTCAAGGGATCCTCCTTGTTTGGCAGGATCTACAGGAGTGATCTACTGTACCTGGCCAAGATATAAATTTTTTATCATTATTTTTGAAGTGCCTTAAACGATTGCCTGGCACATAGCACATAAGTATTTATGGAAAAACCAAATTTAGTCAACAGACATCTATTAAGACACTATTGTATACTTAGCTCAGTGCCAGATATTGGGAAAATGTAATATTCAAAACTCAATTTTAGTCTTTGAGCATCTCAGTTTTTAATAAGGAAAAGCAGACGTGTACAGTATTAGTTGTAATAAAGTTAAGTGCTCTGATAGAAGATATTTAATGAATAATCCTAGCATACTTGAGAGACGAGGTGTGTTTTAATTGTTTTTTGTAAATTTAATGGAGGGCTACTAAGAAGAAATGAAGACTTTTGTAAACTAAACAGGGATCTTGTGTATTTGAATAAAAGAGAAAATATTTCAGCTTAGGTTATGAGAATGGAGGGGGAGAAAAAAGGCTGTAGAGTTTGAAGAGAAAATGTGAAGGAGCTTGAACGCCATGTTAAGAATTTCTACTTAGTTGTCTGTAGGTTTCATTGAATAATCAACTTGGAATTAAACAAGACAACTTGGAATTGAAGATTTTAAAGCAATGGTGTGACAGGTTCATATTTGGTTTGGGGGAGATAACTATGGAAGAATAATTACTTGGCCCGGCAAACACTCAGACTAGATGAAAACTAGCACGTAAACAGTTGCACTGAAATATAACAAGCTACAGTTCCACAGCAAGGGTTGTTTCATGCCTACTTATTTCATGCACACTACAATTTTTGTAAATGTTTTTATTTATTCTGTACTATTGTCTACCAGTGCTGATGTACTATGTATATTTTAAATCATAATGAGCATTAAATGAAGCCATGTATATCAATAGAATTTTTATGAGTAGCCTATGCCAGTCGGGCTATTTTTTGTAGCACTGGAATACTATTCACTAACTCCAGACATCATTAGCCTATAACATTGGTTCTTAACCTTGGCTATACATTAGAATCACCAGCCTGTGACCCAGAACAATGATGTCGGAATTTCTGGGTGTGGGACCCAAACATCTGAATTTTTCTATCTCCCCCGGGGATTTCGGTGTAAGTCAAGGATAAGAACCACTTAAAGGGATTAGATAAGTGATTTCAACCCTGAACACAGAGAAAACAAGGGAGAGGAGGAGCAGGTTATGTTTGCATCACCTAGGAAATATTTCAAGCTATACTCATTGCTTCACATTTCTGGGAACTGTATATATCTTCTTGGGGTTATAATACATGCTTTGAATCTACCTAGATGGAACTAAATGCTCACAGTTACTCTGGACAGAGAAGTAAGCTAGGATTTTACTTAACATGTGAAATCGGACTTGGAGAGAAGATAACTGATTTTGGAGAAAATTTTGTGATGAATTTGATTATTTTGATATGGGGATAATAGAGAGGAAGGATTTCATGTTGACTATAGGATTCTTAGTTTATTCTTACACAGAGACAGGAAATAAAACGAGGACTCAAATAGTTATTGTTATTTTTAAAGAGGGGCAGGGGATATTTGGAGGTCCACGTTAATTTAGGTTCAGTCTTCGGAAACATTCAAGTGTTTATGGACCAAATAAGTGAGAACTATTGAAAGAAAAATTAGGGTTAGCAATACTGGAGCCTCCCACATAAAGACAATAGGGGACATCTTGGGGTTGAATAATATCATTCAGTGAGGAAAAAATTTGCATAAAAAGGTAGAAAGATTTAAAACATCATAATTTTAAAAAATGACAAATGGAGGACAATCGACTCAAGAAGATGGAGAAGGAACAGAGACGTGGAAGGAAAAGCACGAGACGTGAGTGTGTGGGCACCAGTGGAGACTGAGTGCCAAGGCTGGAGGGTTGAAAGTGACGAATTCCATACCACAACTAAGTTGTGCAGAGCCTGAAAACAGCCGTCCTAAACAGAACAATTAGAAGATTTTAAAAACCTGAATTATAAGGAGTTTCAAATAAGGTGAGAAAATATATTGAGCCAACGTGTTTTGATGTTAAAATTGTTGGACCAATGAAAAGTAAGATACAAACAAAAGTGCCCTGAGGGAATGTTGAAGAGGATGAGTTTATGTGATGGAAGAGATATGGGTATACATTGAAAAATATAGTAGAAACAAAAATGTGGTGCCATGGAAAATCAAATGGGTACCTTGCTCTAGCTAAACGCAGATTATTTTATATAAGGTAGGCTTTTTTTTGAAGCATCTAAGATATTTTATATTTTGTTTTAACATAATATTTTGCCTTAACATGTAGCTATGGCATTAAATCTCAGTTAATAAGTCTACAATATGAAAACAATTTTAATAGAAAAAAATTAATTCATCCTTTAAATTAAGTACCATTAACAAAAATACCTAAAGAGGATCAGATATGTGCTTTAGCAGTGATCAGTTTTGTGAAGGTGTTTTCGATTTGTTGACCTTCATTCCACATAACTTTCAACTATAAACAAATAAAAATTATGTGGACTTATATTATATCTATCGATATTAATAATAGTAGTAGTAAGGAAAATGATGTGGTACCAAATGGCATTTGTTATGTTACCTGCTCAGAAGACCATTGCGAAGCAAACAAAATATGTCTCATGAGCCTTTACTTCTGTTTCAATGTGTCTTTGGTTGCTTGTTTTAAAATCCCCCCTGAAGGGGATGGTGCCTGTGGCTCAGTGGGTAGGGCACTGGCCCCATATACTGAGGGTGACAGGTTTGAACCTGCCCCCAGCCAAACTGCAACAAAAAGTAGCCAGGCCTTGTGGCGGGTGCCTGTAATCCCAGCTACTCAAGAGGCTGAGGCAAGAGGATCACCTACGCCCAGGAGTTGGAGTTTGCTGTGAGCTGTAACACCACAGCACTCTACCAAGGGCAATAAAGTGAGACTCTGTCTCTAAGAAAAAAAAGTAAATAAAATAAAATAAAATAAAATCCTCCTCAAACTTGCTTTGCTGTGTACTTTTTATGTACCTTCCCATCTGATCATCAGAAGTCAATGTTTGTGAATGGACTCTATTAGGTTAGCTTATTTATATTAAGATAGTATTGATGCTGTTTTAATTAGTAGCCAAAGGTGTCTGTTGCCATAGTTTATGGATACTCAAATTGGGTTGAAGTTTGGTACTCTATTTTAATTATGAAACAAATTTTACCGAACAACAACTAAGGGTAGTCAATCTTTCGGGGGTTCAGTTCAATCTAAACAAACTATGAGTAGAATTAATATCAGTTGTAATCGTAGAGATGGCTTCTATTAACATACATTAAGCAGAACATGGAACTGCTTTAATATTAATCATAGTAGCTAATATTTGTAGCTATGATTCACTGTATTGAGCATTGTTTTAAGTGTGTCAAATGTAATAACTTATTTAATTGTGACAATTCTAGAATATAGTATTTATTATTAATCTTTATTTTATTATACTTCTTTTTATATATGTGAAAATTCACGCACAAAACAGTTTAAAAAATGTCCTAATTAAAGGGCAAAGTTCAATTTCTGAAGTAGGTGGTCTAAATCCAGGGTCTACCCTTAAACACATTACTATCAAGATATCCACACTCAAATTTAATGTACAGTAATTAGCAGAGAAAAATAACTATGTCAACAGGTGAGCGTTGTCAACAACAACCAAATATTTGCTTGTTATTTATAGAATCATATTAAATTCTCCCAAGAACTAATTCCTCCCTGAAATTTTATTAAACTGTTTCTTCACAAGTGTCTGATTAGGATGTGAGGTTCTTTTACTCAGCCACTCATTGAACTGTGATAACTGACCATCTATTATGCCCTCAACTCTTATCTATGTATTATAGAGAAAAGATTTTTTGGAACCTATAGAAAAAAGGAGGAAAGGAGAAAATTAAAAAACAGATACAAAATGCTAAACATAATATATCTTTAATATGTGATTCTGATCCCATAGGTGTGATTTAAATTTAGAGGGGTAGAACTGCACATACGTAGGAAGCTTACAGAATAAATGTGCCCTGTACTTGTCACTCCCTCAAAACCATTTTTCAATTAAAACAAAAATGATCCCCAGACAATAATTCTGCTGGAAACAACAGAGCACAACTTGGGCTAAAAGACTAAAGTACAGTGAAGTACCATGAAAAATCACCAAAGAAAACACGGCAGGCTTGTTAGAGAGAATAGTTCTGAATACTTTAAAGCTGGAATACTTCATTTTTTTTTTTTTTTTTCTAAACAAGCTGAAGAAAGATCTTTGCACATATTTAAAGACAGGTGTTATTGCTCCTTTCTCTGTAACTTTGTCTCTTTGTATAACATAGAGGCTAAATTTCTGGATGTTGAGTGAAGTGCTATTACAAAATAAATAATGGCAGTCCTGGTAGGGCTGGAGAACCTGCAGCCTTGGGGCCACATGTGGCCTTCTAGATCCTGGAGCACAGCCTTTTGACTGAATCCAAATTTTACAGAACAAATCCTTTTAATGAAGGGATTTGTTTGGATTTGGTCAGGGGTCTGCATTTGGGGATCTGGAGGGCCACATGTGGCCTTGAGGCTGCAGGTTCCCCAGTAGAGTATCCTTTAAAAGTCTTTCCAGTCTTAGTTTAATTATCTTAATTATTTTTAATTAAATATATGAAAGGTGCATAAAATAATATGTTATATAAACAGAAAATAATATGTTATATAAATAGAAATCAATGTGGAGAAGAATTTTTTTTTTTTCTCTATTTTGTTCGGTCATCTGAAAATGAACATCTATACCTTCTTATTAGCTATAATTTTCTACCATAGCAATTACACACAGGAGCTAGTAGGATTTTTTTTTTTTTTTTTTTTTTTTTTAATTTGGTAGAATTCTGACGTAAAGCCATCTGTTCCTGGGCTTTTCTTTTTAGGGAGATTTTGTATAGTTGATGCTTTTTCAGAACTTGATATGTTCAACATTTCCACTTCATTCTGGCTAAGTCTTGGTAGGTGGCATACTTCCGGGTATTGGTCAATTTCTTTTAGATTTTCATATTTCTGAGAGTAGAGTTTCTTGTAATATTTGTTAAGGATTTTTTGAATTTCTGAGGGGTCTGTTGTTATTTCGTCATTACCATTTCTGATTGATGAAATTAGAGATTTTACTCTTTTTTTCCTTGTTAGGTTTGCCAAAGGTTTATCTATTTGATTGATCTTTTCAAAAAACCAACTATTAGATTTATTGATCTGTTGTATAATTCTTTTGTTTTCAATTTCCTTTAATTCTGCTCTGATTTTGGTTATTTCTTTTCTTCTGCTGGGTTTGGGGTTGGAGTGGGTTCTTCCTTCTCCAGTTGCTTGAGATGTCCCATTAAGTTATTAACTTCCTCTCTTTCCATTTTCTTGAGGAAGGCTTGCAGTGCTATAAATTTCCATTTTAGGACTGCCTTTGCAGTATCCCAGAGGTTCTGCTAATTCGTGTCTTGATTGTTGTTTTGTTCCAAAAATTTGGTGATTTCCTTCTTAATCTCATCTATAACCCATGTATCCTTCAGCATAAGGTTGTTTAGCTTCCATGTTTTTGTATGGGTATGCAGGTTCCTGTTGTTATTGA
>CAUYPK010090285.1:0-17206 GCA_963574355.1 Loris lydekkerianus
AAAAAATGGAAACCTAATAAACACATGTATATGTAAAAATAAAATATATATAGATAAAAAATATTAATAACTTTTTATTTGTGCCAAGGAATGAGATTAAAAAACCCAAGAGCACTAAAGCTGGCTTTACTCTCAAGGGAATGTGATAAACTCAGGTTTATTTGCAGAATTATGGGTGTCTCAAGACAGGCAAAATTCAAGTATTTAAAATTTAATGGAAGACCACATATAAAATTGGAATAGCAAAATATACTCCCATTAGGAAGGTAAACTAGAATTAATCACACCCAGAGAAATAAGGTCAGAAGACTACAAGTTAAATCATCTATATTGAACTTTTATAGTAAATAGAAGAAGGAAAAAACACTCCTTGAGAATTTAGAACCACATTTAGCATTGTAAGGAATAATACTTTCAATTCACATTAACAATTTTTTTCCCCCACAAAGTCTCCAAACAAGAATTTAGCTTACTGTAGTCCTACCCTGACAGAAAAAAAAGAAAATCTTTTTTTTTTTTTTGAGAAATACTGTTTATCCTAGCTCTCAAAAAAATTTTATAGGCCCGGCACAATGGTTCATGCCAGTACTCCTACCACTCTGGTAGCTCAAGGTGGATGAATTGCCTGAGCTCAGGAGTTTGAGATCGTCTCTAAAAATAGCCAGGTGTTGTGGCAGGCATCTGTAGTCCCAGCTACTCAGGAGGCTAAGGCAAGAGGATAACTTGAACCCAAAGAGTTTGAGGTTGCTGTGAATTATTACACCTTGGCACTCTATCCAGAGTGACAAAGTGAGACTCTGTCTCAAAAAAAAAAAAAAAAAAAAAAAAAAAATGAGTTTTATACCTAGAGAATCAAAAAGAAAATTACTATACCCTTTAAGATAATGGGGAGCTTCAAAAATGGCTAACCAGAAGTAGGTGGTAATCACTCCTTCTACAAAGAAGAACCAAAATAATAAGTAGATAATCACACTTACAATAGATCATCTAGGAGAGCATAGGAATTCAACAGAGAAGTGACAGGAAACACCTAAGGCAAGGAAGGATAGGGATGTAAGATAGCATATAAAGTTAAGATCATTTGGGAGCCCAGAGAGATTCCTCAATGTAGAAATAGGGTAAGTGAAAGACCACTCAGAAGTGCATATTCAATTTTCTGTAAATGAAAGGACAAAAATATACTACCATGAAAACACACTAAAGTATAAAAACCCACTGGTAAACAAACACACACATGAGGAAGAAAAAGAACACAGATGTTACCACTATAGAAAACCACCAAACCACTGTGATAAACAACAGGAGAGATAAAAAGGAACAGAAGACATAATAAATTCATAACTAATACATGTAGAATGAATAAGACTTCACACATTGATAACAGCCTTCAATGTAAACAAAATAGGCTTTCCACTTGAAAGATAATAGACTGGCTGAATGGATTAAAAAATATAACTCAACTATATGCTTCCTACAATAAACTCACATCACTTGTAAAGACATATACAGACCTAAAGCAAAGGCATGGAAAAAGATACTCCATGAAAACAGACACCAAAAGTAAGCAAGCATAGCTGTGCCCATATCAGATAAAGCAGTCTTAAGTCAAAAACAGTAACAAGAGACAACAAAGGTCAAAATATAGTAATAAAGGAATCAATTCAGCAAGAGCATATAACAATTCTAAACATATGTGCACCCACCAAAGCACTTAGATATATAAAGAAAATATTTTTGAATCTAAAGAAAGAGAAACTCTAATGCAATAGTAGTTCAGGACTTCAACACCACCACCATCTCAGCATTAGCCAGATCATCTAGACAGAAAGTTAATAAGAAAAATTAAATTTAAATTGCACTTTAGACCACATGGATCGTACAGAACATATCATCCAACAGATATAGAATATACATTCTTTTTATCAGCACATGGAACATTCTTCCAGGAAAGACCCTATGCTGGGACACAAAACAAGTCTCAATAAGTTTTTAAAACATAAAAATTGTATCAAGTATCTTTTCAGACCACATGAAATAATACTAGAAATCAGTAATAGCAGGAACTTTGGAAACTGTATGAATCTGTAGAAATTAAGCAACGTGCTTCTGAATAACCGTTGAGTCAAGGAACAAATTAAGGAAGAAAAAAAAATTCTTGAAACAAACAGAAATCAAAATACAACATATTAAAACCTATGGGATATAGTAAAAATAGTGATGACATGGAAATTTATAGCAACAAATACCTACATAAAAAAATGGAAAGATTTGAAATAAACAATCCAATGACGTACCTTGAGGAAGTAGAAACACAAGAATAAACCAAACTCAAAATTACTAGAAGGAAAGAAATAATAAAGGGGGCGGAGACAAGATGGCTGACTGAAGCCATCTTTCCACAGAGGGTCCCGTCCAGAAGGAGAGTTAAAGGACAGAAATTTAGCAAGTAACCTGGTGGATTAGAGCTGCACCAAGAGAGAAGGTTGAAGAACGCACATCAACCCTGCTGAGGCAAGCTGTGACCCCAAGGATACAAACAAAAGGTACAAAATCCATCACCAAGTGGACAGGAGTCCCCTTCCTCATGAGAACAGCTCGGAGTGCCCCACAAAGAAATGAAAGAAATAATAAATATTGAAGCAGAACTAAATGAAATAGAGACTTAAAAAAAAAATACAAAGGTTGAACAAAATGAAAAGTTGTTTTATCAGAAAGATAAACAAAATCAATAAACTGCTAGCTAAACTAATGAAGGAAAAAAAGAAAGAATACACAAAGTCAGAAATGAAAAAGGAGACATTATAGCTGATACCACAGGAATACAAAAGATCATCAGAAACTACTATGGACAACTACTATTTGCTAATAAACTGAAAAACCTAGCAGAAATGAATAAATTCCTGGACACATAAAACCCACCAAGATTGAACCAAGAAAAAATAGAAAAACTGAACAGACCAATAAAACTGAGATAGAATCAGTAATAAAAATCACCCAGCAAAGAAAATCCTGGGACCAGATGGTTTCACTGCCAAATCCTACCAAACTTACATAGAAAAACTAACACCAATTCTATACAAGCCATTTCAAAAAATTGAAAATCAAATTATCCCTCTTTGCAGATAACATGACATTATATCTAGAAAAACCTAAAGACTCTGCCAAAAATAAACCTGTAAGATATGATATATAAATTCAGTAAAGTTGCAGGATACAGTATCAACATACAAAATCAGTAGTTTTTGTGTTTCTATATGACAGTAATGAATGAGCTGAGAAAGAAACCAAGAAAAGAATCCCATTTGCAATAGTTACCAAAAGAATCCCAGGAATAAATTTAACCAAAGAGGTGAAAGGCCTGTATAAGAAAACTATAAAATGGTGATGAAATAAATTAAAGAGGACATAACAAATGAAAAGACATCCCATGCTCATGGCTTATGGATCAGAAAATAAATATTGTTAAAACAATCATACTACCCAAAGTGATCTACAGATTCACAATCCATATCAAAATAACAATGTCATTTTTCACAGAAATAGAAAAAATATTCTAAAACTTGCATATAATCAATAAAGACACTGAATAGTCAAAGAGATCTTGAGTAAAAACAAAACAAAAACAAACAAAAAAATTAAAAACACCTCAAAGCTGAGTCATCAATATAGTTTGACTTCAAACTATACTACAAGGCTGTAGTAATCAAATCAGCATGCTGTTGGCATAAAAACAGGTACGTAGACCAATGGGATAGACTACATAACCTATAAATAAATTCGTATATTTATAGGCAACTGATATTTGACAAAGTCACCAAAACGTATCCTGGGTTGGGGGAATTGAATATCTGCATGCAAAAGAATGAAACTTGACCTGTATCTCTCACTTATACAAATATCAACTCAAGATGAATTAATGGCTCAATTATAGACCAGAAAATATAAATACACTAGAAGAAAACCTAGGCAAAACTCTTCTGGACATTGGTCTAAGCAAAAAATTTATGACTAAGACCTCAAAATCATAGGTAACAAAAACAAAAATAGACAAATGGGACTATATTTCAACTAAAAAACTTCTGCAGATCAAAAAAAATGACAGAGTGAAGAGATAACCTGTTAAATGACAGAAAATATTTGCAAACTATTCATTTGACAAAGGTCTAATATTCAGAATATGTAAGGAATTCAGTCAACTTTAAAAAAAAACAAATACCCATTAAAAAGTGACCACAGGACATAAATAGATATTTTTCAAAAGAAGTCATGCACATGGCCAACAGTAATATGAAATGCTCAACATTACTAATCATTAGAGAAATGTAAATCAAAACTACAATGAGATATCATCTTACTCCAGTTAGAATGGCTACTGTCCAAAAGATAAGAAATAACAAATACTGGTGAATGATGAGGATGTTGAGAAAAGGGAACTTTTCTTTGAGACAGAGTCTCACTTTGTCACCCTTGGTAGAGTGCCATGGCATCACAGCAACCTCTAACTCTTGGGCTCCAAAGATCCTCTTGCCTCAGCCTCCCCAGTTGCTGGGACTACAGGCACACACACCCCACACACACACAATACTGGAGTATTTTTTGAGACAGGGTCTTGCTTTTGCTCAACCTGGTCTCAAACTCCTGAGCTCAGGAAATCCACTGGTGCCTTGGCCTCCTAGAGCGGTAGGATTACAGGCATGAGCCACCACGCCTGGCACAGAAAAGGGAACTTTTATGTAATGTTGGTGGGAATCTAAATCAGTACAGACACTATCAAAAACAATATGGTTGTATCTTTAAAATCTAAAAGTACAACTACCATATGATACAGCAATACCATTATTAAGTATCCAGAAATAAAATCAGTGTATCAAGGTGGTATATACACTTACATGCTTATTGCAGCATTATTCAGAATTGCAAACATATGGAACCAATCTAAGTGTCCATCAATGAATGCATAAAAATGAAAAGGTGGTATGTATAGACAGTGGAATACTACTCAACCATAAAAAGAATGAAATTATGTCATTTGCAACAACATAGATGGAACTAGAGATAATTATGTTAAGTGAAATAAACCAGAGGCAGAAAGACAAATATCACATGTTGTCACTCATGTGGTATCTTAGAAAGTTAATATCACTTTGGTAGAGAGAGAATGATAGATACCAAAGGTTGGGAAGGGTGTGTGTTTGCAAGGGAGGCTATGAGGAGAGGTTGGTTAATGTGTACAAATATATGGTCAGACAGAATGAATACATTGTAATGTTGAAGAGTAGAGTGACTATAGTTAACAACAACATATTACATATTTCAAAAGAGCTAGAAGAAAGGACTTGAGATTTTCCCAATTCATAGCAATAAATTCTTGAGGTGATGAATACCCTAAATACTGTGATTTGATCATTACACATTTTATGCACATAGCAATATATCACATATGCTCCATAAATATGTACAAATATTATTCATCACTTTTAAAAAAGAGAGAATCAAGAAAAATAGCCAAATAAAAAGTGTATATGAGAAGGGAGAAGCTCTAAGATGGTGGACTAAAGACATCTCCGTGGGGACAGGCTAAAAAAATAATAAGGGGGGAAAAAAGTGGTAAAGCATTTGTTACAAGTTCATCTTAGAAGCTGAAAACAGACAAAAGAATAAAAAGCTTAACCAGTTTTGAACAAGTTAAAAGATCAGATTAGAAAACAGCCATTTGGGCTAGATGGAATAGATTAGCAGTATAGATTAAAAGCTAACATCTCCTCCCTTTTACAATGTATGTTTCCTTTTAAAATTTAATTCTAACCCAATTCTAACCCTAATTCTAACCCAAACCCTTTGTCCACTCCCCTATACATTATTCCTCTTAGGTCTTATGTAAGACCACCCACACGTCATGTGTGGAAACATAGTTTCCTTGACTCCTAAACAATCATGATAAATCAGCTAATGCTATATTTTTGAAACACAGTAAAAGGCCTGGTGAGATCTCAGATGGCATGGCTTTTTCCTGGCACATCTTTACACTGGTCAGAATGCCTGCCTCTCTGAGCCTCATCTATTGTTGCCCTGGCAATAGCTGAGTGTAAGAATATTTATTTGTTATACCAACCTCCTCCACTTCAGCCAGGTTCCAAGAAAGTCAATGGGGGCAAACAGCAACACATCTCACCAGCTGCTCTCAGGGAGATCAAGGAGAGTGGACTCCATCCACCTCTGGCTACATTGTCCAACCCAGAAACATTGTTCAAAGGGTGAGAACTGTCAGACAGCAGGGGACTCCAGGAGCCGAGGAGGAAGTCAGGAGTAGTGGAAAATCAGCATATAAGATGGGTGTCTGGGTATATGCAGAGGTTGGTTGATCCTTTGTCAGAATGCTAGAGACAGGGAAGGCCCATCCTGCTGTTCTTTTTTTTAACTTTGGAACCCATCTGAGTGGCCTTGGGAGGGCCTTAGTGAGTGAGCAAGCAAACTTGAATGGTGCTGAGTTGTCAGGTATGAACTACTGGGTGGGTTTGAACTCTGGGACGGCTTAGCAACTGGCAGAGCACCACAATTGTGGGATGGCCACTGTGGAGGAATAGTCTACAGGCTAGCTAGGGCTCATTTTCCAAGCTCCAGCAAGCACTCCTGGAGTGAGTTGGGCAGATCCTGCACCCCCATGCCAACTCCTTGGTGGTCAAGAGGCACTGTTTAGAAAGTCAAGATGTGTCTCCCAAAAAAGTATGGCAAGAACTTCAGGCTCCCAACCCTGTGAAAATTGAACTAGGGAAGTGACCACACCCTGACTGAGGTCAAATAAATTGGGACTCTATGGGACTGGGTCTCCCAAGCAACTAGATGGTGGCTTTCTGCTCCCATCATACACAGCAGCAACAGCATGAATATTTTGGGTCTTCTAATCCTGGAGAGCCACCTGGTGTCCAGACAACATATTGCATTACATATTTCTTTCTTTCTTTTTTCTTTTTTTCTTTCTTTACAGAGCACAACTTAGTGTCCAGGAAACATATTGCAATATTTCATTTAAATTTGTTTTATTCTTGTTTATTTTTAATTTTATTTGTGGGATTTTTTTTCATTTTTATTTTCTTCAATATCATTACTTCCATCTTTGTTATGATTTTTCTGACTTTTTTCTTTCTTTTCTATTTTTCTCCAATTTTATTTATTTTTGTGGTTATTTTTCTACTTTTTTCATCCTTCTCTTATAAACCTCAAAAACTATAATCAAGATATCCATCTTTTCTTCTTCTTCTTCTTCTTCTTCTTCTTCTTCTTCTTCTTCTTCTTTTTTTTTTTTCTTTTGGTCTGTTTTGTTTTATTTTGTTCTGTATATTAATTATGGAACAGAACCTTGCCTAGGCTTGAGTGTTACTGCATTGGCTTGGCTTAATGAAGCTTTGAACCTGTGGGCTAGGGCACCCTTCTACCTTTGGCCTTCCAGATAATTGTATTGGTAGGCCCCTATCACAACACACTGCTGACTTTCTCCTATATTTGGAGGAGGTGGAATCTTGATTTTGCTTAGACTTGTATGGAGCTCCTGGAGTTTGGATCTTGCTTTTTCTTAGGCTTGTAGGGAGCTCCTGATCTCAGAGAATATATCCAGCCTGGCCCCTGAGAGTCCTGGAATTGTGGATATGGATCTATGCATCCTGCTGAATACCACTATGGTTCTTGTTTCTTTTTTTTCCATCCTTCATTTCTTCATCTATTCTTTTTTTTTTTTTCCACTTTTTTCCTCTTTCTTTTCTCCATTCTGGCTCTTTACATTTCTCTTCCTTTGCCCCTGTTGGCCAGTCCAACAACTAACCACAGAAAGAAGAAAAATTAAGAAGGAGGAAGCAAGAGGGAAAAGTAGGAAAAGAAAGGGAAGAGAAGAAAACACACATGAGGCAAAAGCAACAACAACAAAAAATACCTGGCAACATGAAAAACCAGAACAGATCAAACCCCCCAAGGGATCATGAGGCAACTACACCAGAGGATCTCACCAATAAGGAAATTATGGAAATGACAGAAAGGGAATTTAGAGTATGGATGGCAAAACGATGAAGGGTATTGAAGGGAAAGTGGAAAACCAGCAAAGAGAAATCCAAAAATTGACCCAAGAAATGAATGAAAGACATAATGAAATTAGAAAGGATATATCACAGCTTACATCATTGAATGAGTCCCTTGGGAAACTTAGAGATGCACTAGAAAGTATCTATAACAGATTAGACCATGGAGAAGAAAGAATCTCAAAGCTAAAGGACAAGGCTCTTGAGCTAACTCAGGCCTTTGATGAGGCAGAAAAGAGTAAAGCTGAACAATCTCCTAGAGAATTATGGAATTTCAGAAACCTTCAAACATATGAACTATAGGTATCCCTGAAGGGTAAGAAGAACAACCCCCCAAAATGGAAGCCCTACTGGAAGATATCATGACTGAAAATTTCCCAAGGATCACTTAAACATTCTAACCCACTCCTTTTAAGAGGAATAGCAAACCCCAGTTCATCTCAATACAAACAGAGCATCTCCGAGACAAAGTGTAAGGACCTGGACAAGGTCAAAATAAAAGAGAAAATTCTGCAAGCAGCCAGGAGCAAGTGCCAATTGACCTACAGGGGCAGATCCATCAGGTTTATAATGGATGTTTCAGCTGAAACTTTTCAAGCCAGAAGAGGGTGATAATCTACCTTCAACCTGCTTAAAACAATTTTCAGCCCAGGATTCTGTACACTGATAAACTAAGTTTCAAATTCACTGAAGAAATCAAATATTTTTCTGCCATACAAACATTGAGGAAATTTACACATCAAGACCAGCTCTGTAGGAAGTACTCAGACCTGTGCTTCACACTGACGATCACAATGGACCTCCAGCAAAGTAGACACCCAGAAACTAAAGGGGCACCAACCCAGGAATGTATTAACAAGCTGTGGTAAATGGAATACTATTAAGCCATTATAAAATATGGGGACTTTACATCTTTTGTATTAACCTGGATGAAGTTGGAACACATTCTTCTTAGTAAAGCACAAGAATGGATAATCAAGAATCCAATGTACTCAATTCTAATATGAAGGCAGTAGATGATCTAATACAAGTTGGGGGGGTAGGGGATTGAAGGAGCAGGGAGAGGAGAGAAGGAAGGGGGATGGGGGTCACAGTGTATGGAATACCTCTTGGGGGAAGGACACAATTATAAGAGGGACTTTACCTAACAAATACAATCAGTGTAACCTAATTCTTTGTACCTTCAATGAACTCCAAACAATTAAAAAAAAAAAAAAGAAATTATTAGATTTCTTGAACATAATGACAATGAAGCCACAAGCTACCAAAACCTGTGGGATAATGCAAAAGCAGGCTAAGAGAGAAATTTAGCTCATTAGATGCCCACATTTGAAAAACAGAAACAGCATACATAAACAACCTAATGAATTATCTCAAGGAACTGGAAGCCAATCCCAAACCTAGCAGAAGGAAATAAGTAACCAAAATTAAATCAGAAATAAATGTAATTGAAAACAAAAGAATCATTCAGAAACTTAATGAAACAAAAAATGGGTTCTTTGAAAAGATAAACAAAATCAATAAACCATTGGCCAGATTAACTAGAAACAAAAAAAGAGTAAGATCTCTAAATGGAAAAGGAGAAATAACAACAGACACCACAGAGCTACAAGAGATCATCTCTGATTACTCCAAAACTCTATGCCCAGAAATTTGACAATGTGGAGAAAATGGACCAATACCTGAAATGACACAACCTCTCTAGACTTAACCAGGAAGAAATCAATCTCTTGAACAGATCAATACCAAGCACCAAAATTGAAGAAACAATAAAAAATCTCCCAACAAATGAAAGCCTTGGAACAGATGGCTTCATATCAGAATTCTATAAAACCTTCAAAGAAGAGCTTTTACCTCCATTGCAGAACATATTTCAAGACATTGAGAAGGAAGGAACTTTCTTCAACATGTTCCATGAAGTAAATATCATCCTGATACCAAAATCAGGAAAGGACTCAACAAAAAAGAACTACAGACCAATTTTAGTAATGAATATAGATGTAAAAATACTCAATAAAATCCTAGCAAAGAGAATAAAGCTACATATTTAAAAATATCTATATATACATCACAATCACATAGGCTTTATCCCAGTGATGCAAGATTGCTTTCACCCACACAAATAAATAAATGTAATTTACCACATAAATAGAAGTAAAAACAAAGATCATATGAGCCTATCAAAAGACGCAGAAAAAGCATCATTAGACAAGATTCAGCATCCTTTACTAACAAGAAGGCCTAAGAAAATAGGCATAGATGGGACATTTCTTAAACCAATAGAAGCCATCTATAACAAACCCACACCCAATATCATATTGAATGGAGGAAAACTAAAAGCTTTTCTACTCAGAACTGAAACCAGACAAGGATGTGTCCACTATCACTACTACTATTTAACATAGTTCTGGAAGTTATAGCTAATGAAGTCAGGAAAAAGGGAGATATTAAGGGCATCCAAATGGGGCCAGAAGAGATCAAGCTCTCCCTTTTTGCCTATGATATGATCATATACTTAGAAAACCCCAGGGACTAAACCACAAGACCCCTGGAAGTGATCAAGAAATACAGGAACTTCTCAGGGTATAAAACAAATGTCTACAAATCAGTAGCCCTTGTACACATGAATAACAGTCGAGTTGAGAACCAAGGACACAATTCCCTTCACAGCAACATCAAAGAAAATGAAATACCTGGGAATATAGCTAACAAAGGAGGTGAAGGATCTTTACAAAGAGAATTATAAAACCCTAAGAATAGAAATAGTGGAAGACAGAGAGAATTATGAAACCCTGAGAAAAAAATAGCAGAAGACATTAACAAATGGAAGAACATATGCTCCTGGCTGAGAAGAACCAATATTATTAAATGCCTATACTATACTGAAGCAATATACAGATGTGATGCAATCCCCATTAAAATACTGACATCACACTTGGAAGAACTTGAAAAATGTTCTTAGTTTATATGGAACCAGAAAAAAACTATATAGCCAAGGCAATTCTGAGTAATACAAACAAATCCAGAGGCATCACTCTACTAGACCACACACATACAATTTAAATATATGATAAAAATGGAAAGTGTCATTTCATATTGGGAAAAAGAAGAGCTTGTTTAATTGTGATGCAATTATTACTAACTGAAGAAAAATATAAACTTGGGAAATTAATTTTTTCTATGTCTTATAATTTACATATAAGTTCCCTTACCCAAGATGCCCGTTATCTACCTTCAATTAGCAATGCCTCCTCATCCTTTGAAATGCTATTCAAGCATACCCTTCCCCTTCCTTCTCTTGCTGAAGAAGTCATCAAAAAGCTAACAGGTGAGAAAGATCAAGTTTGACATCCATGATGAGGGCTGGGGGTGGAACCATAGTGGCCCATAGTGAAATGTTAGGGTAAAGTGGGGTAAAAAGGATATCCATGCAGTCAGAGTATCCTATAATGGAGAGTTAGATCTCAAACAGGGTGAAACAAGATCCACAAAGGGCAGGTAGGGCAGGCCCCAATGAGATGTCACAGCCTGATCAGGGTAACCATGCCAGAATCTGTCCTGGCATGGGCAGTCAGTATCCAGGTCTGAAAAAGGAAGGCATCCATGCAGGAGAGCTGCTTGACTGAAGAATTCAGCTCAGTCAGCAGGGTATCCAAATAAGAAGTTGGTGTGGGGTGTATAGTCAGAGCCTGAGCATATTGAGGAAGGCATTCACATGGGATGGGGGCAGTCTAGCATATGTGACATTGGAGCCAAAGTAGAATCAGGAGGACACACACATACATACACTAATGCACATATACATTTCCCAAACTCTGTCCCATGAGAGGGCCTGGAAAATAATGAGTACATACAGTCTTTATATATCAGCTTCTAAATTCCACTTTCCACTGAAAGAAATTGAGACTTATTGGAGAAATAGCTAATTCCATGACTAGGGCAAGGAAAATACAAAATGAACCTGGAATATCTTAATATACCCAAAGCAGGAAAATGCTCAAAGAATCATGGGGGCATGTCAAAAGGACAGAGAAGCCAACATATGTTCCCACTGGCCAAATCTGGAACACGAACATCAAAGTAAATAATAATTATGCCATGTTGAGTAAAACAAGAAACTATAATACTTATTAATTACAAGGTGAAAGAAGAGTAAGGTGGAGAAGGTTGATAGCAACCTCTTTAATCAAGTAATCAAAATTAACATTATCAATAGTGAGATACACTGAAATTCTCCACCACCTGATAGAATGCAATAGATGAACTTGGTGTCACTTCTGTGATGCTCCTGTCAAAGATGTTTAACATGAAAAGAACCATGAGGAAACATTAGGCAAACCAAAATTGAGGAGAATTCTAAAAAATAACTGGCCTCTATTTTGGCATCAGGATAATATTGGCTTCATACAATGAGTTGGGAAATGTTCCTTCCCCTTCTAATTTAGGAAAAGGTTTTGGAGAAATGGCACAGAATTGGCATGACTTCCTTAAATGTCTGGCTGGTAGAATTCACCAGAGAAATCATCTGGGCCCAGGTTTTTTTTTTAGTATGAAGAGATTTAAATTATAAATTCTTTTCTCTACTATTCAGATTTTTTATTTCTCCTTGAGTCAGTTTTAGTCACTTGTGTCTTTCTAGGAATTTGTCCATTTTATTTTATTTTATTTTTTATTTATTTATTTATTTTTTTTTTTGAGATAGAGTCTCAAGCTGTCTCCCTGAGTAGAATGCCATTGTGTCATAGCTCACAGCAACTTCCAACTCAGGCTCAAGCAATCCTCTTCCCTCAGTTTTTCTATTTTTAGTAGAGATGGGATCTCACTTTTGCTCATGCTGGTCTTGAACTCGTGAGCTCAAGCAATCCACCCACCTCGGCCTTCCAGAGTGCTAGGATTACAGGCTTGAGCCACCACGCCCAGCCAAGACATAGTGTTCTTTTATAAGGATTTTTATTTCTCTAGGGTTTTTTTATTCCTGATTTTAGTAATTTAAATATTCTCTCTCTGCCTTTCCCTTTCTTTCATTTTTTGGGGGGTCATTATAACTAAAGGTATGTTGATTTTATTGAACTTTTGAAATAACATTTAGTTTGTTGATAATTTCTGTTGTTTTTCTATTCTCTATTATCATGCTCTAATCTTTATTATTACTATATTCTGTTTGCTTTACATTTAGTTTTCTCTTCTTTTACTAGTGTCTTAAGTGGAAGTTTAGCTTATTCGTTTTTTTTCTCTTTTTAGTCTATGAATTTATAGCTATCAATTCCTCCTAAGCACTTATTTGGCTGCATCTCATAAATTTCAGCTATGTTGTATTTTTGTTTTCTTCCTTCTGAAAGTATTTTCTTCTTACTTTTGTGATTTCCTTCTTTGACTTATTGGTTATTTAGAGGTGTATTGTTCAATTTTCACCTATTTATCTCTTTCACAATTTTCATTTTTTTATTGTTTTCTAATTTAATTACATTATGTTCAGAGAACATACTTTATATAATTTCAATACTTTTACATTTATTTAGTCTTGTTTTGTGTCCTTAGTATATGGTGTATCCTGAAGAACGTATCATGTGCTCCTTAGAAGAACATATGTGTATATTCTACTGCTTTTGGGTTTTTGTTGTACAGATGTCTGTTAGGTCTAGCTGGTTTATTTTATTGACCAAGTATTATATTTCCTATTTGATCTTTCTCTTAGTTGATATATCCATCGTTTGAAGTGGGTTATTTAAATCTAAATATTATTGCTTAAATCATCTATTTTTCCCTTCAGTTCTATCAGTTTTTTATACATGTATTTTGGAGCTGTCATGTTAGATGCATATATGTATTATTGCTGTCCTCCTGGTGGATTCATCCTTTTATCATTATAAAATGTTCCTCTTCATCCCTAGTGATGCTTTATTGAATTAAAAATTTTTTGACATCTGTATAGCAAATTCAGCAGTATTCTTATAATTGACATTTGCATGGTATATCTTTTTTCATCCTTTCACTGAAAACCTATATCACTGAATCCTACAGATAGCATATAGTTGGGGCTCCTCTTTTCATCTTAAAATCTGACTCTTGATAGAATTTTTAATTCATTCAAATTTTAAGTTATTGTTTATATGATTGGTCTACAACTGTCATTTTACTTTGTTTTTTCTCTCACATTTTTTCCTCTTTTTTGCCTTTATTTGCATTAAGCAAATATTTTGAATGTAACATTTGAATACTTTAATAACTTTTCACTGTTTTCAAAATGTGTTTTCTTAGTGATTATTGAAGAGTTTTCCGTGTATAACTTACCAGATTTATGCAGATTTATACTAACTTAATGACAATGAGATACAGAAATGTTATTCCTATATATCTCTATTCCCTCTTCTTGCCTTTTTGTACTATTGTATTGTTATACACATTATATCTACTCATGTTACAAATTCAACAAGACACTGTTATAATTATTAGTTCATATAAATTCGTCTTTTAGCACAGTTGAGAAAAAGAAGAACAAGCAATATTCATATACTCTCTTTTATGAACTCCTTATTTACCATATCTGTTTCCCTCTATTTCTTCCTGTGGATTCAAGTTACTATCTGGAGTTATTTCTTTACTCCAATACAACTTTGCTTCCACTCAGTTCCTTTGTGCTGTTATTGTCAAATGTCTTACATTTCTGTATGTCATAGGTTCAAAAATATACTTTTATGTCTATTATTATTATTATTATTATTATTATTTTGAGACAGAGTCTATGTCACCCTCAATAGAGTACCATGGCATCACAACTCACAGCAACCTCAAACTCTTGGGCTTAAGCAATTCTCTTGCCTCAGCCTCCCAAGTAACTGGGACTACAGGCAGAACCCGCCACAACACCCAGCTATTTTTTGTTTCTAGTTCTCATTGTTGTTTGGCAGGTCCAGGCTGGATTAGAACCCACCAGCTCCTGTGTATGTGAACGGTGCCCTAGCTGCTGAGATTTTAATCTACTGCTTTTCAAACTGGTTAAGAGAAGACAGAAGAAATGTGCATTTATAATGTCTTTTATAATTACATAATTCTTTATCAGTCTTCTTTTTTTTTTTTTTTTTTTTTTTTGTGTGTGTGTGTGTGTCTAAATTTAAATAGTACTTGCTGCCAGCCTGAAGAACTTCTTTTCTTGTAAGACATATTTGCTGGCAAATAATTCTCTTAGTATTTGTTTATCTGGGAATGTATTCATTTTGCCCTCACTTCTGGAAGACAGTTTGGCTAGATATAATATTACTAATGGTTGATTTTTTTTTTTGTTTGTTTCCTTTAGTACTTCAAATAGACTGTTCCACTGCTTTCTGTTCTCCACTTTTTTCTGACAAGAAGGTAGATATTAATCTTATTAGGGTTCCTTTTTATGTGAATGTCTTTGCATTTATCCTATTTGGACTTCATAGAGCTTCTTGGAGACACAGATTAATGTTTTTCATCAAATTTGATGAATCTGTAGTTATCATTTCTTCAATAATTGCCTGCTGCTTTTTCTTTCTCCTCTCCCTCACGTACTCTCTAACATGAACGTTAGTGCTTTTAATGGTATGCCACATTTCTCTGAGATGTGCTCATTTTTATTTTTTCTTTAGTTTTTCTCTCTGTCCTTCAGGTTATACAATCTCTATTAATATGCCTTCAAGTTCACTGATACTTCTGTAAATTTAAATCTACTCTTCAGCCCCTTTGGTAAATTTTTAATTTTGGCTGTTGTATTTTCAATTCAAAATTTGCATTTGGGCTGTTTTTCTATATTTCTTTTCATCGATATTCTCTTTTTGAGGAGACATTAACCTTATGCTTTCCTTTACTCCTTTAAGCATACTTTTCTTTAGTTGTTTGGATGTAGTTATAATTGCGTTGAAACTTTGGTTAAATCTAACATGAGAACTCTCTCACAAATAGTTTTCATTGACTGCTCTTTTAAATTCTGTGTATAAGTCACATTTTCCTATTTCTTTGCATATCTTGTAATTTATTGTTAAAAACGAAACATTTTAGACAATGTTTATATTACAGCAACTTTTAATTCTGATCCCCTCAGTGTTTGTTGTTGTTTACTTGTTTGTTTAGTTACTTGGGTGAACTATTTTAGTAAAGTCTATCCCCTCAATGTGTAAACTCTAATGCTGCTGTTCTGAGGTAAAAGCCTTGGGCATGGCCTGACCTCTCCCTCCTAGACTCCCCACCCACAATCTCTCTTACTCTTTTTCTATGATTTTTCGGTTAAGTTTCTAACCAGTCTGCCTTTATTGCTATCACATGTAGTGGGTAGCCTAAGCTAATTGTTAGCTGATTACTTCAGCATTTTCCACAATGACTTGGGACATAAATTGTTGTTCAGTGAGACCCAATTAAATTTTGTCCCACTGCAAGAGCAGGCTTTGAGACCTATCTTTGAGGTTTCCTGTTGATATCAGGAGGGCTTTTCTTAGCTGCCTGATTCTCTCTTTTAACTTAGAGCTATCTATCTACTATGTTTCTCTCATTTGTTACCACTGCTATCATGGGACCACCAATCCCTTCTTAATTGCTCACCAATAAAATCTGCATTTTTAAAACATAGGTCCCTTATACTTGAGTGTTACCACTCCCTATTTCAAGTAGAGTCAGCCCCCGAAGGAAGAGCAAAAAGCTCTCTGTTCCTATGGCCGGATTTTCCCCATAGGCAGACTGTCTGTGCTACCACTCCATAGATGGAGGTAGAAACCTATTAGTTTTGCAGTAGTACTTCTTATAAGCAGGACTATGAGCTTGGAAGTTAGCCCTGATCTTTTTGACTCCTGAAAGCACATATAGTGAGAATAAGTTGGAGTTGGTCAAGCTAGGGCAGACGTGACATAGCTGGCCTGGTCATTTTAGGTCCCACATGACCTTCAACTCTGTCTCTCATTCATACTGTTTTGTAAATTTAGCTCCCACCTTAAAGATGCCCATCCTCTCCCTTTCCCCCTTTTCCCTATTCTTAGGTTGTAACTGGGTTATAGCTTTCATGTGAAAGCCCTAAATTAGTTTCATAGTAGGGCTGAGTACATTGGGTACTTTTTCTTCCATTCTTGAGATACTTTACTAAGAAAAATATGTTCCAGCTCCATCCATGTAAACATGAAAGAGGTAAAGTCTCC
>CAUYPK010090287.1:0-70576 GCA_963574355.1 Loris lydekkerianus
CCCCCCAGAGTTCGCTAGCCCCCGAGGCGCACTGCCCTAACACACTGGTAGCACCCCGGGTGGCAGTGCCCTATTCCTAGGCTAGCTCCCCGTGTGGCAGTGCCCTAACCCTCGGCTAGCTCCCCGTGTGCCAGTGCCCTAACCCTCGGCTAGCTCCCCGTGTGCCAGTGCCCTAATCCTGGGCTAGCTCCCCGTATGGCCGTGCCTTAACCCCTGCCTCACGTTGCTTTCTGCCTGCTAACTCCCGTGTGGCAGTGTCCTAATCCTCTCTTCTTATCATGACACAGGTGAACTGAATTAGAACCCACCCTAACAGTCTCAAAGTAGTTTATTCACTTCCCCTATTTCTAAATATAGTTACATTCTAAGGCACTGAGGGTTAGGGCTTCAAAATATGAATTTTGGGGAGAGACAATTCAGCCCATAATGCTATTTCTAAAAGTGCCTATAAACAACAAAATGATGAAATTCTGGAACACATGTCTTTGAACATTTTTGCAAGTATATGGGTGGAATCAGTTTCTAAATGAGGTCGAAGGATATGTTCATTAGTGATTTGGATAGATGCTAGATACATTTCTTATGAAAGGTTTATAATAATTTATTCTGTCAACCATACATAGATATGCCCTTCAGCCTTGGACTTATCTAACCTTTTAATTTTTTATATGACATTTTTTCTTGTTTTAGTTTGTGTGCTTTAAACTATGAATGTGGTTGAGTAACTTGGGGGGTTTTGTTGGGTTTTTTTTTTGTTTGTTTGTTTGTTTTTTTTGAGACAGAGTCTGACTCTGTTGCCCTGTCTGGAGTGCCATGGCCTCATCATAGCTCACAGCAACCTCGAACTCCTGGACTCAAGTGATCTTCTTGCCTCGGCCTCGGAGTAGCTAGGACTACACACTCCCATTACAACACCCAGCCAATTTTTCTATTTCTAGTATAGACAGGGTCTCATTCTTGCTCAGGCTGGTCTCAAACTCCTGAGCTCAGGCAATCTACCCGCCTCAGTCACCCAGAATGCAAAGATTACAGGGGTGAGCCACCGCACCCCACCTCCCTTTCTACTTTTTTTACAGATAATCATTTTCAAAAGCAAAGTAACTGCTTTTTATATTAAATTTGTGATTAGCTATCTGATTGCTTGAATTTTTTTTATTTGAATGTTTAGATTTATGGTTACCTCAGTTAGAAATCATTCTAGGCTTCCTTCGTTACCTTGGTGAGAAATCATTCTAGGCTTCCTTTGTTCTTGCCTCCTTGTCATTCTCTCGTCCAAATGCACCGGCCAGTGTGTCCAAAATGATTATCAAGTAATAGTGACGAATTTTCAAGTTGACATTGCACTGGAGGAGTCAGCCGATATAGCAAGACAAGAAAATGAAAGGGAAGCTATGTTTGGAAAGAAAGTAAAATAATAATACTATTATTCACATATGACACAATTGTTTATGTATAACAACTTATAAAAGCACCAAAATTTCAAGTGCCTGGGAATAACTGTAACAAACATAGTGCAAGACCTCTTCCAGTCTGTATTCACTTGTTTACTGGGCCTCTCCCCCACTGGAGTAGAGGGGCAGGACCTTTGCTTGGGTCCCTGCGCGTCCAGCACCACGGACAGCGCCTGGAACACAGTAGGTGCCTGTTGGAGGCTGATAGCTGAGCAGTGTCTTGCTGTCTCACTGGGCACAGGGCTCCCTGCTTGGGGCTGAGTGGCAGGGCGGCGAGTTGCCTTTTCCTACCTCCCTCTGGGTCGGCAGGCTGTGCAGCGCTGTTTTTATCTCCATCCTGGACATCAGCTCCACTGGCAGTCCACTGTCCCTTCCCTCTGGGACTGTTACTGCCAGGGCAGCTTGAGGGGCAGCACTGGAAGGTTGACACCTTTGCCCCTCGCTACCCTACTGCCCACATTCCTACTGGCAGCTGAGTCCCAGGGGCGGCCAGGTGCCCACATCCCCTCGCCCACACTAGCCTGCTTTGGAAAGGAGGAGCCTCAGGAGTCACTGACCCCTGTGTCCATAGGGCAAGCAGATCCAGAGCCTTTGCCTCTCCACCCCCACTGTCTCTGGGACCCTCTCCTGAGGCAGGAAGATCGCTTGAACCCAGGAGTTTGAGGTTTCTGTGAGTTAGGCTAACGCCATGGTACTCCATGTAGGAAACAGAGTAAAATTCTGTTTTAAAAAACAAAAACAAAAACCTTGAAAGGTATCCTTACATAGTAATGCCATGACAATTGCCACTCTATGTGGAATTTGTTTTCCTGTGCCCACTTTTTAATGAGATTATTTGATTTTTTTTTTTTTTTTTTTTTTTGCTATTGAGTTATTTGAGTCCCTTTTCAGATGAATAGTTTACAAATACTTCCTCCCATTCACTAGGCTGTCTCTTCACTCTAGTGGCTGTTTACTGTTCACACATTTCACTGTATTCATGTTTGTCTATTTTCGTCTTTGTTGCCTGTGGTTTTGAAGTCTTAGTTGAAAGATCTTTGCTCAGGTCAATGTCCTGAAGTGTTTTCCCGTATGTTTTCTTCTAGTGGTTTTATAGTTGTAGGTCTTATGTTTAAGTTTTTCATCTATTTGACTCAGTTTTCATATAGGGTGAGAGATAAGAGTCTAGTTTCATTCTTCTTTGTACGGATGTCCAGTTTTCCTGGCACTATTTATTAACAAGGGTGTCTTTTCCCCAATGTGTGTTTTTGACACTTTTGTCAAAAATCAGTTGACTATAAACAGATGATGTAATTGTGTGTTCTCTATTCTATTCCATTGGTGTATGTGTCTGTTTGTATATTAAAAACCATGCTGTTTGGTTTATTATAGCTTTGTAATGTATTTTGAAGCTTTGTAGTGTATTTTGATTTTCAGGGACTGGATGTGCATCACCTGTGTGTTTTCAGTACAGCCTGCCCCATTCCATATGTTCACCACTTCTGCATGAGGGCTAGAGTGTCAGCTTACAGAGGTTCTACTGTATTTTAGGAACACTGAAGAGTAAGAGTGAATAAAGATATGAAAAACTATCACTGATGAGGTCATAGAAGGTGATCAGAAGTGATCAGTGATAATAGCTAACCAGGACTGAGCTCAGCCATGGGTTAAGTCCTCTCTCTGGTGAGCAGTTTTCATGTAAGAACTCATTTAATCATTACTGTCAAGGTGGAGGCAGGGACTATTATTCTTATTATCATCCTCATTTTACAGAAGAGGAAACCAAGGTGCAGCTAGACATAAAGATAAGCTTGGTAACTTGCTCAAAGTTACACAGCCAGGACTGTAGACAGCAGAGCCAGACGTTCAAACTCAGGCAGTCTAGTTTCAGAGGATGTGCCCTCAACCATTAGGCTATACCCACTAGCTCTCTAGGAGCATAACGAGAGATGCATGTTTTGTCCAAGAAGTGGTTCTTTGCTTCCTTGGGCACTAGGCATGTGAGGACACTGGTCACTTTTGAGGCTGAGGATGTTTATGCATGATGCCCAGCAACCCCCTCCACCCTGTAATGCTGAACACTTGTGGAGAGATGGCGTGACAAGCTGCGGCCCCTTCGCAGCAGAGTTCTAGAAGAGTGACTGAGATTCCACATTAAAATTGAACAAAAAGACTTCTGAGTAAACACAGTTCTTTGACCTTAAAAAAAGTATGATCTACTGGAGCAGACCTGACAAGTGCTCTGATACATGTAACACGGGGAAGCGTGTGTGAGGAAGCATGACATGGCGAGTCAGTTACACGAGGGGGCACCGTGTACTAGATTACGGGGGAAAGGACCAACCAGCATCTCAGAGTATGTGTAATATTCAGGAGACTTTCAACTAGCAGTCCCAGGAGCACAGCATCTGATTCTGTCCAGCAGACAGGGTGGTAAGAGTGGGACTCAGTGAGAGAGCTGTTGCTGAGACCTGAAGGGAGCTGGAGCTGAGAACATGGCTCATAGGAGAAAGAGGGTCCGATTGGGGCAGGCTGAGGATGCGAGCGAGGGCGTGGGGCCCCAGTTTCTAACCAAATGACGGTAACCATCTCCTGGATTTTCCTACTTGTCTTCCTCCTCCACGTCCCCTAGTTTCGCATTACTGAGTTTCTAGCAAATCCCCACACTTCACTAAACTCCTTATGTGTTGAAATGTGTTCCGTCCTCACTGCAGCTTTTGTGAAGACTCCTCATCTCCATCTCATGGGTGACTTACCTAAAGTTCCAAGAGGTTAAGCTATTTGCTTAAAATCTCCAAGCTGGGGCACAGTTGAGCCAGAAGTCACCAAGATCTGTTTGATCCCAAACCCTATCTTCTCATACTATCTTCCATGATGGTATAACAGCACCTGGCATATTGGAGATGCCAAAAAAAAAACTAACAATACATAATAACAACAACTGATGGACATGTGCCCAACAACATGTGGCACTTTGAGGACTTATCCAGGTGTCTAACGTGGATATAACACAAGGTACTCTTGCGGAAGTGTCAGAAGAGGGAGAAAAAAGCTAATTTTTTCACACAAATACTTATATTAAACTTACTATGTTTCAAGAACTGTTTTAAGCACAGTATGCAAATTAACCCACTTTATTTTCATTATAATCATATTTGTGGGAGAATATTTTTATTCTTGTTTTTATAGATGATAAAACTGAGTCACAAAACAATTAATCTAATTGGCCCATGCACAGACCTAGCAAATGACAAGGACTCAGAGCCCAGCTAGTCTGGACTGTGAGGCCGTCTGGCTCTGGAGTCAAGCTCTTAACTGTGACACTGTGCTGTCTCTGTGAGGTCAGGTCAAGCCAAGCCTGGAGGACCTTGTACACAAGCCAGAAACAGCAAATCTTCCTGCTTCTCTGATCTGAAGTCTCCTCCATGCCTCTTATACCAGTGTTCTTTAGAACTGTAGCTGTCAGTTACGAAGCCATGGTGTCACCAAGACCTCTTACCTACTTGAAATTACAAACTTTGTAAGAGTAAGAACATATTTTTCCTTTCAGCTTTTGTTTCCCAGCATCTGCCAGATACCTGGGATATGGTAAACACCCAATAAATATTTACAAAACACATGAAAGAAAGCATACTCAAATCATTTGGGCTTCATATATCAGATAAGATACACAAATTTGACAATTAAAAATTCACAACCTCTCCACCGTTAGCTAATGCTAGGAGCACTGTACACACAACTCTGTAAGGTTTCATAACCTTGGTCTATCAGTGCCTCACAGCTGTGTTCATGTCAACATATGGCCGTGTCTGCTGAGTGATGTTCATTGTTGTTGCAAGACGACAGTTCTAACGGTCCTTCCAGAAAAGGAGCTCTAAAAGTGCTTTGAAGGGTGAACTAGGCACTGGCATCAGTGCAGAGCTTCCCACGGGCAGCACTTTGAAGGTGACCCTAGTGATATTCAGCAATGAGGAGGCTGAGCACCCAAAGCTCAAAGTTGAGGGTCCATAGTTCAATGGTCAGAGCACCAGCCCTGCACTGTGGGTGGCAGGTTTGAACCCAGCCTGGGCCTACTAAAAAAAAAAAAAAAAAAAAAAAAAGCAATGAAGGGTGTAGCACTTTTTCTAGGATGATTTCACTAACCTAATTGTCTGACCTCATATATCAGAAATAGAAAATTTTTGCCCTCATAAATTGCTACCTTAAGGGGAAAAATATTCATAAAATAACTTGAACTCATGGACAAAGTGGGTCTTTAGGGATTCATATCATGACAACAAAATAAACAATCAAACAAAAGATATTTCAGGACCCAATTTGTGGATTACCTAAGCCCAAATCAATTTTGTGCACTGCATGCTTTTGCTAATGTATATTTTTCAAACATGTCCTCAAAAAATGCTCTAGTATTATGCTTAACAATTACCCTCATGAGTCATTTGACTTCAAAATTGATTTTCAACTTGGAAAAGCCCTTAGCAGAAAATACCAGCAAAGAAAAAAATGCGAAGATTTAAGGATTAGCGGGAGGGAGTTTGCTCTGAGTGGGAGTTCGGGCCTGAGGAAGAGAACAAAGTTGAACATGAACAAAGGGCCTGGTGAAGACCTGAAAGGAGACTGCCTCGGGAACTGGCGGGGAGAGGGGCTTCCAAGTGAGCAAATGTCTCCTGGGAACTCCAGGAGAGCAGGAGTGAGGCACCTGGAACACCAAGGACTTGGCCTCTGCTCAGTCCCACGGCCCTTGGGTCCTTTTCTTGGGTTTCTTTCTTTCAGTGGGCTCAACGCTGGATAAAGCAGATGAGAACCAAGGCTCTGAAGTAGGTTTTTTAACCTGGGCTCCAGTAGGGCCAGATATTTTTTGGACTCACTGTTCTTCCCTGGCCTCTAATCAGTTCCTGGCTCAATATTTGGTGATTGGACGAATGAAAGCCATGTTCCAGCGGCGCCCCTAGCTCAGTGGGTAGGGTACCGGCCACATACACCAAGGCTGTTGGGTTTGAACCCAGGCCTGCTGAAACAACAATGACAATTGCAACAACAAAAAAAATAGCTGGGCATTGTGGCAGGCACCTGTAGTCCCAGCTCCTTGGGAGGCTGAAGCAAGAGAATTGGTTAAGCCCAAGAGTTTGAGGTTACAGTGAGCTGTGATGCCACGGCACTCTACCAAGGGCAACATAGTAAAACTCTATGTCAAAAAAAAAAAAAAAAAAAAAAAACCTATGTCCCATCTACTTTAGAATCTCGATTCCCCAGTTTACTAGCAGAAGGAGAATATTCCTCTGAACTAGCGTTCCCCATTAAAAAATAGTAACAATAATACCAATCTCATAGAATTGTTGTATGGATTAATGATGATCACGTAGTTAAAGCACTTAGCAGAATCTTGGCATGTATAAAGTAGTCAACATAAGTTGCTGTTGTTATAGTTACAGGCATTAGCAGTAGGGGACAGTAGCTGCCTCTGCACCTAATGGCTGGGAATCACCTGCTCTCTCACTTCCAGCCACTGCAGCTTGGAATGTAAAAGACAAGTATGAGAGGTCCTTGACTTCCGTGTTTATTGTCCTCAAACAACCTTTGCCTTTGCACGCTACGTATGGGCACCCTAAGATGTTTCATGGGATGTTGGCACGCTATGTATGGGCACCCTAAGATGTTTCATGGGATGTTGCCTTCATGCTGAGCTACTTCGAGATGATTTTGAGCTAATCAGAAATGGCACTGACAGAACAGAGGCTGGGCTCTGGCCTGCACCAGGGCTGGCCCTCACCCCACCTAGGCCAGGGCTGGCCCTCACCCCACCTACACCAGGCCTGAGGTTAAGTCTGAGTTTGTCTTCCTACCCCTGGGCATCTGGAGACGGCCTTCTTGACCCCCTGAGCAGCCCAGCACTGGACTCGTTTATTCATCATTCATTCATAAAAAAAAATTGTGTGTTGACTGAGGGGTGTGGTTCACCCCTGTAATCCTAGCTCTTGGAGGCTGAGGCAGGAGGATCACTTGCGCTCAGGAGTTTGAGACCATCCTGAGCAAGAATGGGAGCCTGTCTCTACTAAAAATAGAAAAACTAGCCAGGTGTGGTGGCAGGCACCTGTAGTCCCAGCTACTTGGGAGGCATGAGGATCTCTGGAGCCCAAGAGTTTGAGGTTATTGTGAGTTATGATGATGCCATGGCACTTAACCTAGGGCAACAGAGTGAGACTCTGGCTCAAAAAACCATAATAACAATAATAATAATAATAATAATAATAATAATGTGTGTTGATCCCTCCACAGTTCTAGGTGTTATCTACATGTCACAGTACATAGCAGATGTGTCCTGGCCTGCCCAGGTTCTCCACCTTTTGGCAAGGAGCTGATAAGATGGGGAGAAAGGTCAGTCCTGAGGACAAGGGGGTGAGGAGCAGTCAGCTCAGCCCCCATGTGGCTTATGCTGTGGAGACTGGCAGAGAGAAAAGGCCTGTCCCACAGGTCTGCCCTTAGCAATCTCAGAGGCTTCCCGCTCTCTGCAGCAGCCTCCTTCTGGCCTGGGAAACAGCAGGCAGCTGGGGAAACACTATCAGCTGCCTCCCACTCAAGCCTCTGAAAACCTATAAAGCTTCTTACCTGTCTTTCCAGGTTGTCTGGGTTCAAAGAGACAATTTCGTAAGAGAAACTATAATTAGAGATTTTATAGTTTGTTTTGTTTTGCTGTCTTGGAACAGAAACCTCCTTCCTTAGACCAGGCAATATTTGTTGAACACCCACTCTCTGTCAGGTGCTGTGCTAGACACTTTTTACATAATTCTGTTTAATGCTCACTACAACCTATGTATGAGATGGGTATTATCTATTATTTTTAAGAAATGAGAAAGGTAAGTCATTTCCCCAAAATTTATTTATATAACCGGTAAGACATAAAAGCTGAGACGGAGTAACTCCAATGTCTAACATGTCTGGAGTGAAATGGAGATGTATAGGACAGGTCATGTGTAAAGTGGGGACGGGGTATTTGTTGAACAATGGCCTCTGAAAGCAGGTTGAAGAACTGGTCTTCTGCGTAGCTCCTACCCAAGGTTAGTCTGTGTAAGGACGTGTTGGGAAGGGTCTCATATTTCCATACAAAATAAGATGATTAAGAAGGGAGGGGGTTCTGTTTGGGGTAAAAAGCATTTTCAAAGAAGCTGCTAATGTACATATGTGTATGTTATGAGTATGCATGCATGTCCATGCGTGTGCGTGTGTGTGTATGGTGAAAAGTGATGCTAGCACAGCATGAACCCGCACTGCACTACCTGCAGGAGAGCACTGACATCTGTGAGCCACGGGGAGGCCGGCTACCCAGGAAGCTATTCATGAGAAGGAGAGGCCTCAGGGTGGGGTCGCTGCTCTTGCTGGGTCCCTCTGGGAAGCAAATTAGGTGTGTGGCAGACGTGTTCAATTCTTTCAGATCTCCCCATTCCAGTCACTTCAATGACAATCATAGTATGTTGCTCTTCTGAAGGGGACTGAGCCTCCTGTGTGCACAGGGCTGTGCGAGGCTGTGAGGAACATCAAGGCTTGGGGTTCCTGCTTCTTGTGCTTAAGGAACTTGCAAGTCAGTTGGGATACAGAATGCCACATATATAGATATATGTGCAAAAGACAGCCCAGTACAGAGGTGCCAGTGGGACTGCAGTCAGCCCATTCTATACAGGAATTGGGGTGGAGGGAAGGAGTTGAATCTGTCTTCAGCCAGATATTCATTCATTCACCTATTCAATAAATATGCGTCAAACATCATTATGACCTTCCACATGCGAAACACTTTAAACAAATTGACAAATAAATCAGGATATTCAATGTATAGTCTAGTGAACTGCAGTTGGAATGATCAGTTCCCTTGATAGAGACCCATCATACCCTTGTATTATTTCAGTCTTAGATAATCTACATGATGACTCAAAACAAACACTTCCTCAGGAGTTGGGAGATTTTAGAACAGAATGTTTCTATATTAAAATCCACTGAATGTTGTTCAAAGTTTAGTACTAGACACTGTCCTGATTACCATCCTCGTCACCTACACTTCTCCTAACATATGCTTCAGAACATAATCACTGACATGATAAAATCTTAGAGTTAGAAAGAACTTAAGTGATCAGTTTTATTAGCTTTTAACACAAGATCACTGATTTCCCTTAAAGTTCCCTAAATATAACAACAAATTTTCATGTCTTCCAAGACACCATGAGGTGGGTCCTATTATTATCTGCATTTCAAAGACAGGAAACCAGAGTCTCAGAAGGGCTAAATGACCACTGTGCTCTGCGCTCACCACCCAAAGTGGGGCCAGAGTCAGGCTCTGGGCTCCACACCAGGTCCAGCAGGCTCAAACACTCAAGCTTTTTCCCACCCATGTATGATGTTCCCTTGGAAAAGAAAAGTTCCAACAATCACTTTTAATATTTAGAAAGATATAATAGAAATTGTAAATTTTTAGAAGCAGCCACCAGTGATAAATACTCAGGTGTCTCACCCCACTCAGGTTGGCAATATCAGTAATCCTGAGCAACTTAGAGGCACTGATTAGCAATTAGAAGTATCTCCCTTTAATAAAATGATTATTTAATAAGTGCCCCTTTAGAGTAAAGGATCACCTTGGTGGGGAACCAGCATTTTATTTCAAGACTGATTTCCAGATGAGGGAATTGAAATCTGAGACTTTAGGCCAGTTACTCTGTAGAGATGTATTTAGGAATGGGGGTGGGATGGGTGGGGTGCGTTATATTGTAGCAGTTGATAGAAAAAGGAGTCAAGGTGTTCACCAATCCTAAATAAATCAATTTAACCACCTAAGACACTTTCCCTGGGTCTAAGTCATACTTGGAATACATTGGACACCATCTCTTCTTAAACTGTGAAATGTACTCTCAAGTGGAGAGTAGATCTTGATATTGAATTTTATCAGCCTTACTTCAAACACTCCATTGGTATTTTTTCTAACCCAAAGGCATCATTATTATTCAAATGTGTGGAAATCAGCAGCTTGCTGAGATAAGAACACAGGATGTGGGGTTAACTAGCAGGGAGGTGAGAAGGACACACTTATTATTATTTTTTTTTTTTATGATGCCCTGAAGCCTACCTCTGGCAGCGGAGAGGGTGGGGGAGGTGTGATATAGGCTTTTGAAAAAGTAAAGAAAAAAGTAAAGAAAAAGGAGCCCATAATGGTCCATGTCTGGGTACCAGTCAGACACTTCTAACTTCACTGTTGACAACAATTCTGTCTGCTTCCTCCCTTCTGATGGTACCTGGTGTCCACAGGAAAAGTATTCACTGTTTGGTGACAATTAGACTAGGATTTCTTCAGGAAGGGGACAAGTGTCTTGGCATCTTTGTGTCCTCCAGTGTTGAGGAAAGAAAACCTGGAATATGTTAAGGGTTCATCAAGTGACTGTCAGATAAGGAGGTGAACGAAATAGATTAATAGGAACTACAACCTGATGTCAGTAACAGCAGAACACATCCCTGTTAGGTGACTTCCTTGTACAAACATCACAGAGAGCTCACACAACCTTGATGGATGGTCCAGCCCATCGTGCCCAGGCCACAAGTCTGCACAGCATATCCCTGTACTGAATACTCCAGGCAATTTTAACACAAGTGGTAAGTATCTGTCTACCTAAACATGCCTAAACATAGAAAAGGTACCGTAAGGATATGGTACATAACCGTATGGGACCACCATCATACGTGAGGTCTGTCATTGAGAGAAACGTCATTACACAGTACATGACTGTATATCTTCAGAACTGTTAAGAACTGCTTGTTAGCAAAGAGATGGAGTTTTGTACATATTAAGTTTGTTCCCTGTTCTTTAGGAATGCCTACTCTAGGTGGAGAAGAGAAATGAATGCCTCTATGTAGCGTCAGCTGCACAAGGGCAGAGCAGAGGAGGGGAGAGGGCTGGGACTGGTGCCTTGGCATAAGGAGGGTGTGGATGGATGGGAGGGGCAAGAAACCAGGGGTACGGGTGGTGGTGGTGGAAACTGTGTGTGTACGTGTTTGGGGTGTTGGGGGTTTTTTGTTTGTTTTGTTTTTTTTTAGGAATGTGGTCTTGTTCTTGCTCAGGCTGGTCTGGAACTTGTGAGCTCAAGCAATCCACTCGTCTTGGCCTCCCAGAGTGCTAGGGGTCTATTGGGTGGTGCGAGATGTACTGGCCAAGTGGTCAGTTCATGGAACAGAACAACCAGGCCCAGTTTAGCCTTGATGGTGCAGGGAAATCTCTGTAAGAGCTCTCCCTCCTTCCCCCCTTTCCCTGGAAGATTAAGTATAAACGTAAACACACTGTCTCTCACAAAGAGACAACAAGCACCTTGACTTAACGTGCATACTTTCTAAACCAACTAAGGGCTCTTCAGACTTCTGAGATGCACGCCGTGGGCGGCTCCCGCATTCCCTTTATTCCTTCCACAGAAGTTTATGGAGGACCTAGTGGAGTTAGAATTTTGTTAGGCACCATGGTGGGGGAGTGCAGAGAGGAATAAAACTTGGTCCCAGGAGTGCTCAGCCCTGCAGTGGAGACAAACTTGTGCCACAAGTCCTTAGAGTTGGAGGGCAAGAGGGTAAACACAGGACTGCAGCTGGGTTCCCAGAGAACACGCGGAGGAGCCTGGAACCTCACCAAGGTTTTTCAGATGGGTTGGGTTTTGAATGAGGTTTACAGCTGCTGGAGTAGAACGTTTTGTGTAAGGCACTAGCGGGGTCAAGAGGCTCTGGAAGTCGGCGGGGTGGGGTAAGGGACGGTGGTGACGGACGCCCCGGGGCGTGGATGGGTGTCTGCCCAATAACCAGGCGGTGACCTGGCCAAGGGAAGCCGAGTGGAGACTTTGTCCTGCATGTCTGTGCTCTGACTTAAGCATCTACTGAGTGTCTTTAAAAAAAAAAAAAAAAAAAAAAAAAATCCTCCTCCTCTTTCCTGAGCAGAGTTTTAGCAATTGGGGGCGGGGACCATCTCCTCCAGACAACGTGGAAGTTAAAGGTCTGCAAAGCGGTCCACGAGCGATTTAAATGTGGCACTTGGGGAACCAGAAAAGGAAACGTGTGCGAGGCCGGGGAGGAGGACCCGGCCACCTCTACCTCCAAACGGCAGGGGCCCGGCGGGACAGCCCGCTGGGCGGACCCGGGACCGGCGCCTGCACCCGGCGGAGCGCGCAGCCCCAACCCGCGGGCTGGGGGAGAGGGCGGGAGGGAGGGAGGGAGGGAGGAAGCGCGGAGGGAGGGAGGGAGGTGGCGTCATGTGATCCGCTTCCCTGCTCCTTTCAGCGTCCACAGGCGGCGGAGCGGCCACAATCACAGCTCCGGGCACTGGGGGAGCCCGAGCCTGCCGCGGGCGCCTTCCGTACGGGTCCCGTCCCCACCGCGCTCCGCGCCCCGAAGTTTCGCAGCCCCCAGAAGGAAAGCGAGCGAGGGAGGAGGGAGGGAGAGAGGGGAGGGAGCGAAAACCACAAGCTAAAACATTTATTTCAAGGCGAAAAGAAAAAGGGGGGGGGGACGCAGAAATGGCTGGGGCCATAATAGAGAACATGAGCACCAGGAAGCTGTGCGTCGTCGGCGGGATCCTGCTGGCCTTCCAGGTGGCCGCCTTCCTGGTGGGAGGCCTGATCGGTGAGTGCGGGCGCCGCAAACTTTCCCTCCGCGCCTCCGGGGCTACTTGTTACAGTATCGCTGTCCCGCCTCTATGATCTAATTAGTCCGCCTATTGTGCCGGGGAAAGCAGAGCTCCATGGGGCTCCGTGGGGCACCATCCAGGCTAGTGGCGGAGAGAAAAGCAGGGGAAAAGTTTTGGCCTAGTTTCAGTATCCACTTGAGACGCAGGCGGGGGCGGCGGGGGGACAGGCCGCGCGGGGCTGCGGAGCTGACCGCTCGCCCCCCTGTTCCTCCCAATCAGCTCCGGGAGGGGAACGTAACCGACTTTATGCCAACAGCAGAAGAGTCGGGGAGCTGCGCCCGGCGCGACCCGGAGCTCTGGGACGGGGCTGTGATCGCTGCCCGTGTCCATGATTCGGGCGTCTCGGCCCGGGGGCGGCATTGGGGTACCGACCTCCGCGCCCTCCTCTCGCTGGCTGCGCGCCCAGCCCGCCCTCGGCCGCGCACGGGTCCGAGCTGCGGGGCCGGAGGTGGGTCCGGGCGGGGCGCGGCGCAGCGGGAGCCGGTGCGGGCGGGCGCCGCAGGAAGTTGGAGAGGCTGGAGGGAAAAGCGGCCGCGGGAGGTGTTGGTCTCGGCCGCCCGCCCGCCGGGATGTCCCCTCCCCCACTTGTTAGAGCCCCCATTCCCCACTCCCTCCACGGCCCCCGCGGTGACAGCTCACCGGCCGCCCGGCGACGGTGGCTGCCCGGGGACCTCCCCTGGCGTGCACCCCGGGGACCCTCGCAGGCAGACAGGCTTCCGGGCGCAGAAGACCTTCTCCCCTAACGTCCACTCGGAAACCCTCTCGCTCGCCCTGCGTCCCATCCGTCCCCCGCCTCTCCGCACGCTCGCGCCCCCACCCTCTCGGGACATCCCGGCGCAAACTTCAGCGCCAACTTCGCAGCGGCGCGGACGCGAGGTGCGCCTCCCTAACTTGGAGACTTTGTTCAACTTCGCGGGGTGGACGGAGCTCACGCCAGGGCTCCCCCCGCGCCCCTGGGTGGGACCCCGCGAGGCGTGGGCTGGGGCGAGTGGCCGCGAGAGCTGCACCGACCTGGGCCCCCGGAGTCGTGTGCGCGGGGTTTTGTCTTCACACTGGGGTTGGATGGGAGCAAATTAAACAGGGGCCGGTGCTGTTAAGTCACTGTAGCAGCCAAGCTAATTGTTTTGAACAAAGGAGAGTGGGTGAAGCTTCGTGGAGGAGAGGAATTCCGGGGACGCTGTGCCTTTGGCTCCCGGTGTAGAGTATCCACGCAGCAGAAAGGCGTTCCGAGTTTTCCAGGCAGGTATCCTCCGTTTGGACCAAACAGTTTCATCTTTTTATTTCTGGAACCCTCAGCCTGAACACGCGCGCGCGCGCGCACACGAACACACACACACACACACACACACATACACACACACAGAGCCCGGTTTGGCTTTTGTGTTAGGAGCTTCTGTTTGGCTTTGTACAATCTCCATGTTTCCTTGTCCTGGATTTTTCTAGGCTCTCAATACCTTCTCTGCTGGGAGCTGAAGGCAGCCTTCCCTGTGCCCTGGCGGTGATTATGCAGCGGTTACAATTACATCTCTTGTCGGCCTTGATGAGCAGTTGTACTTAGATGCCATTGGATCTTGTGTGATTTCAGTGGCAGACCATAATTAAAATTTCTTGCGCCTTGTGCTTTCAGAATTAAATTGGCCTATTATCCCGGTCTGACCTTCATCCTCTTTGAGGTTTCTGCACACATCGTTCCCTGGCGTTTGTTGGTGTCTTTCTTTTTCTTTTTCTAAAGCTGGTCTCCTGGCCTTGCAGAGCCCCCATTATCCCTGTTGTACTTTTCCTAGGGCGCTTCTGGAACTCCTGAGGACGAGGTCTGAGGGCTCCGAGTGGCTGCTGGACGTGAGAGCTACTGCAGGGTCAGGACAGTTGTCTGTTCAATGCAGGATCTGTCGCAAAGTGGTGCCCAGGGTGGTTTTATCCAGAGGATTTGTTGAGTGACCAGACTTGACAGCAACCTCACCAAGTCAGTGGCAGGGGCTGACCTTAACTTAGAGCCTCCTCAATTAATAAACTGCCTTAGTTCCAGCTGTCCTTGAAAAAGAAAAATATCTACATATAACGCTTCTTGGGGGAGACTGCTGTGCATTTGGTGTTTAGCTCCCCTCCTTGTTGAGTGGCAAAGGCTGTGCCTCCTCAGCTCTGGTCTCAGGACTAAGCAGATGAGATCCCGTCCACCCTGAGCGTTCCTTTGCCTTACTCTGCCAGTCAGAGGGTCATTTTTTCCCCTTAAATAAATCTAAGAACTTGGGTATGCTATACGATGCAAACTTGGGAAATAAATATCAAGAAAAGGTAAATGATATATTTTCCCTAAACAGAAAAACAGGGAAAACTGAGGAAAGAACAGAACTTCAGCAAGGTGGGCCAGTGGAATCAGTAGCCCAAGTAACCGATTGTAGGCTGGAACATCAAAGTGAAGTTCAGAAACCACCTGCTGCACGCCCCCCAGTGAGAACTCCACTGTTCAGTGAGTGCTCTGCTGCTTAATGCGTCCATGTGCTGGGTGTGAAGCGCGGCTCTATTAGAGTCTAATGCACCTGCAGGAGCCCAAGCGAGCAGAGGGAGTGTTTGCTTGTACTGGCCGTGATGTATGTTTGCTTTTGATCACTATTTTCTCTGATGAAACATGGCAACTTAAAAAGGGGAGAATCTAAATGGCCAATCTCCTTATTGTAAAGGTGTAAGTGCGCTCCACACACCTACACATTCCACAAAGACAACCATTACACCCAAACAGTAATGACAAAGCACAGCCCCAAAGTGACCCCACAAGTCAGCTAACTGACAGGCTCAAGGTTTCTCATTGGTAGACAAATTAGTTTAAGGTCACTTTCAGTTCTAAAATTGTCTGACTCTTTCAGTATTTTGAGAGTTTCATAGGACATTTAGACTGGCATTTGGTGGTAGCCTTCTAGAACTGATGGAGAAATTTAAACATTAGCTTTAAAAGGAAATAGGGTTGTGTTTTGGCTAGGCCAACTTAAATACTCACCTGCCCCAATGTCTTTCTTACTAAAAAAGTTTTGCTTTTTTTTTTTTTTCCTTATAGTGCTAACCCTTTAATAGGATTTTGCAAACAAGCTTTAAAACAATATCTTATATGAAAGTAGGACTTGGAGCATTTATAAATTCACTGATTTATATCATGATTTTGTTAAAACTTTGTTTTCTTAAGTATTCAGAAGCCTTCTTAAGTGGCTAGTATTTAGAATTCATTTTTAAAAATGTAAAAGTCCCTGAAGGAAACGAAAATATTTCTAAAGACATGGCTTAATCTTAATCCTCCTTAAAAATAAGCCTGCAGAAAATTTAAAAATAATTTTCCTTTGATTCCATGTTTGGTGAATTTAATTCGCGGGCAGGCAACGGTGGGGGCGGGGGAAGAAGGAGGAGGCCGACCAGGTGCCTTGAAACAAGAGTGCCAGGGACTAAAGATCATGAGCTTGAATCTCTAGCCCATTATGTGCAATTTGCTCAGCTTCAAATTAGTCATGTCTGGAGAATATAATGGTTGAAAAAGCAGGGCACTGTTCCTACCTGTTCTAAAACTGATAAGAGCAGAAAGATAAGGACAGGGAGAATAGAAAATTGTTACATTGTCTTAAGCATACCCATAAAGGAGAATGTTCCAAACTTAGAGTCTAAATGAATACCAGCAAATCACCAATTATTTATCTTTAGGAAGAATCACTGTTTCTTTCAAAAGGTAATTTACGGGCACTCATTGGATTTTGCAACACAGTTCTAGAAGGCCTGTGTTGGTTTTCAATGAAGAGAATAGAATTTATACTGAATAAGCCTCCCACACAGGGAAGATGGACCTTTCCATGTTGTCCTTGGATCTGCCTCCTTCCAGGGTGCAGCTCACACTCCTATGCTGTTACTGTGTAAGTGGGAACCGAGGGTGGTCATGATTGTGGCCCATTCACATGAGCTTCTGTTCTGCTTCTCTCATTTAAGTGGAAGTTGTAGAATTTGAAGACACTGTATAAAATTACAGATATGCAGACTATATAAGTGCTTTCTCCCCAGTATATTAGATTTTAAGCTTTTTGCATTTATAGATATATTTTTACATATTAATGCTGCAGTAGTTGTAATCCTGCAGTATTTGGGTACCTGGCAAGAATTTTGCTTTTTTTTTTTTTTCTTTTTAAGACAGAGTCTCAGTTGCCTTAGGTAGAGTGCTATGGCATCATAGCTCACAGCAACCTCAAACTCTTGGGCTCAAGTGAGCCCCTGGCCTCAGCCTCCTGAGTAGCTGGGATTACACGCTCCCACCACAACGCCCAGCTAGTTTTAGCAGAGACAGGGTATCATTCTTGCTCAGGCTGGTCTCAAACTCCAGAGCTCAAGCAACCCATTGGCCTCACCCTCCCAGAGTGCTTAGGCTAACAGTCTCTAACTGCTCTTCCATCTGAGTGCCCCTTGCCACGCAATCCATATGACACCCCCCCCCCCCGGAACTTTCTCTTTCCCTATTAAAAGTGAGAAACATTTCTTTGAGATAATAGTATTTTATGTGGTGTTATGAGATTTTCAAGTTTCCTGGCTACAACCCAGATCTAGACTCAAAGCTCTCCCTATCTGGTTGACATTTTACACTAATCTGGCCTTTAAAATATTTCAAATATCCATATAGACTGAGGAGAGATTCTTACCTTATCTCTCATGAAGGTGTTTCTATGGAGATTGAGAATTTGTAATTTGTTGAGGTTGTATAAAAGTCATTAGCTTAAAGCTCATGGTTGCCACTTGTCTAATTTCCAAAATATTAGGGCCTGCTATGTACTCAGGATGGGGTCACTCATCCACTGTGCCAGTGGGGGTTAGTGAAGAGGGACCAGAGCTGAGTGAGCCAGAGGAGCCTTGGGCAGAGGGAGCCCTGTACATCCAGGGTTACCAGGGAAAGACCTTTCCTAGGATGAGTTTATTGGAACTTTGAGAACATGTGACGTTAGAAGCCCTGCTAATTATACTATCAAATAATTATGTTAATCTTTCATCTTGAAATAAATACGCAGTGTTAATAAAATAATATCAGTAATATTTCACGTGTATTGAACATACACTGTGTGCCAGATTTGTCTCATTTAATCCACACAAAGCCTTGCCACCTTGGTACTTTTCTGTAGCCATTTTTTATGTGAGGAAACTAAGGTGCAGAGAGAATCAGGGTCAGAGCTGAGAGTGGACTCTAGTTCCTCTGAAGGAAGAGCCGGAATTATCAACCATTAGTGGTCCCGCCACCTGTCCCCAACCTTGATCTTAGATCTGAGTACAAAATGGTTTGAGAGCAGAAAGATGTGATGAAGATGTGTGAAACGAACTTCTCATTTTTAATCATTGGGTAAAAAGGGAAAAAATATCAAATATGATTAATGAAATGGTGCCTCGCCGAGGAGGGGGACACGTTTTGAGAAGTCTGCCTATGCTGCTCCAACCAATTTCTTACAGGTTCCAACCAGTCCTCATAATCGTCTCAATCATCCATTTGTCTGAGCAGCCAAGTTAATTAACCCTCAAGTATTTGAGATTCTGCTATTTGAAGGAAGACCACTCAGTTTTATTTTCTCTAGCTAGTGGTTTGTAATTTAAAGTATTACATATGCAGCTAGTTACACAGGAAGTCTGGGCTTTTTCAAGAAAAAAGGAGAGAAGGGATCAGCTGAGATTGGAGAGAAGTTTAGAGGGTGTGGATTGCCAGGGAAGGTGGAGCAACTGAAAGGAGAGCCAGCCACTGACTGAAAGTTGAAATTGCCTTCCCCAAAGGATAATTTTTGTTTCTACCTACACCCATGCATAATAGTGAGGGCATTCCGACCGGAGGCTCCCGCAGATGGCCACCCTGGCAGGGTGAAGAGGTACATTTTGTTCTTTGGGAAATATGCCGGTAGATCTCCTCTGTTGGAAGGTTTGCATCTTCGATTTTGATAGATTTGATGATGGGACACAGGAGTATCAAGACATGGCACGAGGGCATCCGATGGCATCTGTTTCATTTCAGTCCTTCTTCTCTGAGGGCTTGTGGACGAGGCCTAATGAATGTTCCTCTGTGCACAGTTGCCAGAGAAAGTGCCCAGATGGGGGTGACAGTAGAGAGGAGGGAGCTTGAAGCAAGGAAATTCTCAAACGTTATGATCCCGTGTTTTCTGACTTTGCTATCACCCCTCCCCCAGGACCTTCCATTTCTAATCAGATCTGGAGAGGAGCAAAAATTATAATGGTATTGCAAGACTTTAGGAAGCACTTCACACGCGCTGATTCACGTAAGCCGTGTAACAACCCAGAGACACTGTTCCTTTCTCCAATTTTCAGATGAGTCTGAGGCTCACTTAAGGAACTTTTCTGAGGTTGCAGAGATAGTAAAGCAGAGAGAGGGCTGAGACTCAGCCTGTGGTCCTTGATTGAATCCTAAGCCGTACTCTTCAGCCTAATACCCCCCCCCCATCATCCCTTCCTTTCTAGGGGAGACAAAGGGGCAAGTGTGACGAAACTGATTCTACACAGATTCAGCAGGAGATGAAAGCACAGTCTCCCCACTTTCTGTTCCGATCCCTTCCCCAAACCACATCCTCCCCTCCCTGCATGGCTACCGATCACTGACCTCCTTATTCCCTACACAAACGATCCCAACTCCCAAGACCTGAGAACCCCTTACACACATGAGCCATTGTAAATGCAGACTGGTGCTTATGGGCCATGCCGGGAGGGCTGAACCTGAGAAAACTGCATGCCAACCTCCCCGCAAAGGAATCAGTACACACAGCAAAGGGCGGCTGAGGGTTGAATAGAAAACTTGTCAAAATGACAGACCCGTGGATGCCCCTGGGTTTGGTGTGCACACTAGACCCTAAAGCAGCTGTTGAGGAAACGGGATAGCAACATGTATGAGGAAAGGGGATAGGGGCTAAGGGAAGGAGAAGACGGCCTTTATAAATACAGGAACCTAGTTCTGTGAGACACAGCTCACAACACCAGTGCCACCTGCTCCCCTCCAAACTGACATAGCAATTCTATCTGCTATGCCTGTTTGAAACCTGGGCCTTCAAGTCCAGTTTTCTGCTCCCTCTCCCACTTTCTTGCCCCATTCTCGTAATATCCCCTGGCATAGGGGTGCTCCTTCTCTGTTGGCCCACAGGAATTACAGGACCTTCTTAAACTTTTGCTTAGTTGCCTGGATTAACTCAGGCTTTATCCACAGATACACATTTCCAAGAAAGCAGATGTATAATAATTAAAAGGCCAAGTTATTACATTTGTTTGGGCAAGGTATTATGATTTTTTCTTTAGAAAGGGCAGAATCGGTTTATAAATGCTTGAATTAGTGTTTCCCAAGCCCCAGATTAATAAGGCCAAGCTCATTCAAGTTGGTTGGGGGCCAGATACTGGTGCTTTAGTCCTGGTTGACCCTTTGCCAAGAGAGAGCTTCTCCTCAATAGTGGAGAGAAATTTGTCTAGGACACTGCAGAAAACCTGTGTGGTCTCAGTGATCCCAAGGAAGTCAGGAAATCTCCTTGATGTAGAACAGAGCTCTCCTTCCTCCTGGAGATACATGCAAGGATTAAATATCACTCAATCTATGGTCTTGAGGACCTGTCACCTGCTGAGTGTCTCATGGAACCAGGCCTATCAGAAGTGTGATTTCCAAAGGGCTTTTCACTGAAACCATCTGCTTGACCCCAAATCCATCTCTCCTACTTTTCTTTGTTTGACCCTCTTTTCTTAGATCTGGGGAGGCTTAACCATGGCAATGGTTAGTATCCATTCTCTCCTTCCCGTGAAGCACCCCCACCTTGCCAAATACCTCCAGCTTCATGGATCTGTCTGAGGCTCAGGAAGTGGGAGTGAACGAAAGCATTATTTGGTTTGGGTTTGAAAGTTCAGGGAGGCCTCCCCGCTTTGTAGTATTGATACCTGTGTTATACCAAACATCTCTTAAGGACCCAGAAAGGTAGGCCTCGATACTGTTACTAAAACAGATGAGTGATGGCACGCGTCGGGGGCGCCCTCCTAGCACGCACATTTCACTCTCAGACAATCCATCCTGCTTTTACTTGAGGTCTACCTATTACTTTCGCTTTACATAGAATTTTAACAAAGGTTTGTTACACCATTTTCTAAGTCTGTTCTTTTACGTTGGGATGATTTGCCACAGAAACTCACTGATAGCATCGAGTTGTAGGAGTGTGGGGACAAGAGGAAAGAGGGACGCAATAAATCATTAGAAGTCTGTGTCCAGGGGGAGGGTGTCCGGGGTCTGGGTCTCAGGGATATGGTTGAATCATTTCACATCTTGGTGCCCACCACTTCTTACCTGTGTGGCAAGAATGCCTTGCAGCCCAGTAGGATAATGGATTCCACTCCAGAGCTGTGTGATTTTGTGACTTTCCATGTGTATAGCTATTTGGATTCACTGTGCCCGTACACTTGGGTGGTGTTTGGCCTGATGGAAGTTGAGGAACTTGTTGGTATTAAGTTGTAACAATCCAGGGGTGGCGAACAAGTTCGACTACACGCTCGGAGATCGCTCCTCAGAGGTCCCTCCTCAGAAGCAGCATAACAAAATCCAATCTTGGCAAAGAGCCACAGTATACAAAATAATGATAAGAGGCAAAGAGCCGAAATTCATTTTGGCCGGGAGCCTCGTGCGGCTCTAGCCGCGTGTTCGCCACCCCTGCAATAGGCGATAGGCCAGCATGGAGGCTCACACCTGTAATCCCTGCACTCTGGGAGGCTGAGGTGGGCGGATTACTTGAGCCCAGGAGTTTGAGATTGCTGTAAGCTGTGACACCAGGGCACCTTTCCCAGGACCACAGAGCGAGACTCCTGTCTCAAAAAAAAAAAAAGTTGTAACAATAAAAGTCCTACCTCATTCTAGAAGAAACTGGAGTCCCGGGAAAGAAAAGTAACTGAGTTCATGGGATCAGAGGTGGAGCTGTGCTTGGACACAGGTCCCCACGCTGGTCAGTGCTCTGAGGATGATAATATGTCCTTCTAGGTATTAGCGGGAAAATCTTCTGATTTCCATCTGAGGCCATCAGAGAGTTAATGTGCAGAAAACTCCCAACGTGTGCTGACAGCTTGACTGACTTTTCTGCTACTCGAAAGTAAAACGTTGCTGCCGTCCCTGTCTCTGTGCACCCCAAGCCCTGCTGCCCTGGCGTGGACAGCCACTCTGCACAGCTGGGCTGCTCTGTGTGATCTTCAAGAACACCACAGAATTTAAAAAAGCAGCCGCATTCCTTCCCTGCTTCCTCTCAGAGGGTGTGGCTGGCGGTTCCCTCACTCCTGCCCGGGAAATGTAAATTTAAAACTCCTTAAAAATAAAACAAAAACACCCAAACCACGCAGTATGGTCATTACTTACCGACACCAAAGCACAGCCCCTGTGTGTAGTTTTAACACTTTATTAGTCTGCCGCTTCCTTGATGGAAAAAAAAAAACAAAAACCTATGACTAACTTTTATGCTTTTGAAGGATGTTTGTGACAGTCATAATTCTGAGATTGTAGTGAGCTTGGAAGAAAAGTCACACAGCCCTGTGTTTTTTGGTCTGATTTACACACAAAAGAAGCAGCAAATTCCTCAAGCAGAAAATCCATACTGCCAAAGTGAGGCCGAAAATGTGGAAGGCCCCGGCCTTGTGACTGACAAACATATTTCTGGGATTCAAGAGGTGCAAGTATTATACTGTAAATCAGTGGCTCTCAACCTTCCTGATGTCACGACCCTTTAATACAGTTCCTGTGGCTCATGACCCACAGGTTGGAAACCGCTGCTGTAAATTCTTCCTGCCCTGCCTATCTTTTTGTTGGAACTGAGCAAAGTCAAAAAGCACTATATGTTTTCCTACTTCATCTAATTTAGCCAAAATTAATCTTGACTTTTAAGTCTCAGTTTTATATGCTTGCCTTCGGGGGATCACAACCAAAACGTGGAGTTCCCTGTTGACCCGTTCGGTCCAGTGCTCTCTCAGGGCAGGTAGGTTCTGTTCCTTTCAGTCTGGTTCTTAGATATTTCATCTGCTCTTATTTGTGTTGTAACTCATCCCGCATTCCTTTCTTTGCTCTGCTCTGTTGGACTAGTTCTGGCTTGTGGGAACCAGTTTCTTACTTCAGTTCCCTGCATGCTTGAACTAAGGAAATTGTAGATAAGATTTTTACAGAGGCTTTGAAAAGATTGCACCACCTCGGGCCTCGCTGTCATGTCTCTCCCCTGACTTCAGGACGGTGTGGGGAGGCGGGTGACAGGCAGCTGTGGGACCTTGGCCATCTTTTTACTCACCCCTCCTCATGATTTTACAGAATTTGCAGGTCCGTGAATGTGCCACTGGCACCATTCTTTGAACATGTCCCAACATCACAAAGCTGTACTCTGTGAGAACATGGTGTTTCTGGGTAACAGTTGATTAAAAGTGGAAAAAAAACCCAAAAACCCAGGGTAGTTTGTAGACACCCAAACTTTTTAAACTAGAAGGGCATTAAGGTCATTTTGTTGTTGTTGTTGGTATAGGATCTTCAGACATTTCCATGTTTTTTTAAGGTCATCTTTTAATTGGTGTTTGTTTCTTTTTAACTGATAGCAGAAGAACTTCTTCATTACCTTCCTTCCCTCTCCTCTACTTCTTTAAAAAGAGGAAGAAGGAAAACAGGTTGGCAGGAAGAGGAGCAGTAAGTTTGGGATTTTAGCGAAGTCAGGGGTCATTTATCAATGAGTCGGTAGCATATCTGTGTTGGGACTTTGGCTGGGCACTTGCACCAGCCCTGTCGATGGAGGTCATTAGCTGTTCCCACGAAGGAGAACAGTCACAGTAATTCAGGAGGTTACCTGTGGCCGATGTGCACTTATTCTAAGATTCCTAGGAAATAGTTGCTTTCCCAAGCAACATGGTTTAGGATCCAGGTTTTCCATAGAATGGTTTCTGCTCAGTGGGAGACTTAATCCTTGAGAAACTGGATCCTCCCAAGCAAAGTGATCAGATTCCAGCTGCTGGAACGTGGTTTGATAGTCGATCTGAGGCAGTGATCTGATTGATCTGGGTGTTATCAAACTTGCTTTATAACCTCGGTTAACTGTTTACATGCTGTGAGCCTGTTTCCTCATCCACAGATTTCTTCTTTGCAGTCAGGTTGTGGGATTTAAGTTACAGAACGTGAGGGACATGATTCACAGGTGCCTGCCTGTGGGCATTAGGCCACTCGGTATACATGGGTCCATTGCAAAAGTTTTGAGATCCATAAAAATCAAGAAACCTAAAACTCTGCGCTGAGAGAAACAGATGAAGCCCTCCCAGCAACACCAGCAAGCTGAGCAAGTCGGAGCTCGCCTGGTGGCCCAGAAGGACACTGACCTCTGTGTGTTGCCTGGAAGTGAAATAATGGACAATAACTGAGTCTGTCTCAAAACATTCACAGTTACCCACGTATGTGAGCCATTTCCCGCATCAGAGGCTGCCACCGATTAACTTAGGAGGTTTGTTGGTTTGGTTTGGAGTCTTGCTGTGTCTCCTTTTGCTGATGGCGGCTTCTTTCTGCCTTTCAATGGATCGGATAAAACTACAGAGGCCAGCAGCCCTGCCTGAGAGCTCCTGTTAGACACCGGCAGGTCCAGAAGCATGTCGTTCACATCCTTGACAAAGTAGAGTGTGCAATTTGTCATTTGGCCAAGTTGGTAGTAGTTCCATACTAAGGTTTAGCTTGAATCTTAAATTTTTGCTTTTTAAAATTCTAAGCCATATTCATGGCACATTAAAGCATAGAATGCCCAGGTAGTAAAACTCTTAAATGGACACTCCTCACGGTGTGGGACGTCCTGAGACCTTTGCTTACTGCAAAGTGAGTCCCAGTTCTTCTGTTTTACATCATAAAACTGGAGTCACCATCCACTGGGGAAATTTTTTGCTTCTAGATATAACATAAATGACAAAGACCTTTTCAAACATTGAGAGAAAAAAATGCTGATACTTTTCTGATAAAATATTAATTACTTCTGAAACATTAGTGAGAATTATAGTGCTGTATTATAAGGAATCTTAAATGAAAAAGTGATGATTAAAATAAAACTCTGGTCTAATTTGTTCTTCTTTGTGGCTGTTACCGGAGGTACCCAACGATATTTGCTGATGAAGTTAAAAAAAAAAAAAATAGATAAAAACATAACTGTGTCTTTTCCTGCTCCTAAAGGGTTATTTTGAAGGGGCTTTTTAAAAGAAAAATCACATAGTATGCTTAATTTTCTATAAATGTTTAAGGATAGAAAACTCATCATTCAAAGTCTCCCTTTGAAGAATTTTGCAGATTTATTTAAGGCCGTTCTTAGAGACCAAGAATATATGTGATGTCAGCTTTTATAAATGCCCTTGAGAGGAAAACATAATTTATGCAAATAACTCCCTCCCATTCCATTGCTCTTAGCCCGTGGACCTGTGGGTGGGAGTGAATTCATCTATAGGTCCCTCCAGGTTCCAGAGTGAGCTGACACAACTGTGCCAAACGTCTGCCCTCCAGGCAGAGAGGGACCCGGCCTGTTGAGTGGCCGGTGGAGCCAGGATAGGTGTGAGCAGGAAAGGGGCTTAGAGTGGTAGGGCTACAAGGAGCAGGTGAGCCCAAAGGGAAGGAAGTGGAGCCAAGGAGAAGAACACACAAGCTGGACTTGGAATTTTTATTTATTTATTTATTTTGAGACAGAGTCTCATTCTGTTGCCCTGTGTAGAGTGCTATATTGTCACAGTTCACAGCAACCTCAAACTCAGGGGCTCAAGTGATCCTCTTACCTTGGCCTCTCTGAGTAGCTGGAACTACAGGCTCCCAAACACCTAGCTAGCTTTTTTTTCCTATTTTAGTAGAGACAAGGTCTCGGTCTTGCTCAAGTTGGTCTTGAACTCCCCAGCTCAAACAATGGCCCCACCTTGGCTCCCAGAGTGCTGGGATTATGGGCGTGAGCCTGGACCACAGCCGGCCTGGACTTTCTTAGGCCAGGGGTGTGGCTGGTGGAGTGTAGAGCTGGCAGGGAGGGAGGGCAGGGGGTTGGTGCTGAAGAGAAAGCAGGGACTTGAAAGGCCCCAGGAGTTCTTCCTCCGCTGAGTCATCATGTCATCATGCTCTCTCTCCCTTTAAAATAATGGTACTTGTTTTTCTTTCTTTCTTTTTTTTTTTTTTTTACGTTGGACCCATCCCTGCTCTGCAGACTGGACACAGCCCCACTGGGAATGGGAGCTTGATACTCTAAATGTACTCGAGAGCCTTGGGGTAGAAGGACTGGGTTCAGGTCCCGTTCTCCTCTCCCAGGTGAGACGGGGGAGAGTCCCAGTGCTTTTCTTATGACACTGCAATGAGGGATACACAGCTGAGGTGTGAAAAGGCCTCTGGGGCAGCGCCTGTGGCTCAAAGGAGTAGGGCACCAGCCCCGTATGTTGGAGGTGGCCCATTCAAGCCCAGCCCTGGCCAAAAACTGCAAAAAAAAAAAAAAAAGAAAGAAAGAAAGAAAGGTCCTCAGTGCAGTGCCTGGCAAGTAGCGAGTGCTCCAAACATGACTGGTGCTATTTTATCAGTGAACTTGTTCTCTTGACCCAATGACTGCTGAGAGGTAGATCACCTGCGGTCGTTTGGAGGCTGGGATACACAGCAGCCCTGGACCTGACTGTGCTGGTTCAGAGAGATGGGGATGGTCTGGTCAGGGTTAGAGTGAGGGTTTAAATTTAAAATCCAGCAACTAGACACAGACATTTCTGTCCCTTCCCAAGATCGATTTATATTTTTGAAACATAATCCAATGATATTAATGGAATTAAAAAGAAAGAAAGAAATCCTCCTAAATCCACTATTTTAATACAAAAATTCCATGTTAAGTTTTTATTTCTTCACCTTCTAGTGTCTAGCTGGGCATTTCTAGTTTTATATGAAAGGAATGTCTAAGCCTACTGAGCAGAGGCTCAGAAGTTTCTTGTTTATGCTTCTTCTACCAGGGGTGTGTGGACTTTGAAATTCGGCCGTCAGCCTTTCCACTCTCTCTTCTGAGATTTTCTCTGATATTTAACTCGAGATCACTGTTGAGCCAGTGAACCATGGGAAATTCATTTTCAAAATCTGCTTAATTGCTGTGAGACTTTTAATTTGTTCTGGATGATGGTGCTAATGTCTGGGAACTGGGACGGAAGCCCTCCAAAGTTGTTAATTTAATCAACCGCTGTGCCCTCGCCTTGCCTAATGAAGGGGGGGCAAACCGATCTCGCTCACAAAGAGGCAGGGTCCCCGCAACCACCTTGTCGAAGATGAATAAGAGGGGCCCCATGGTTAGGTTGAACACTCAGGGCAAATTACCAGGGTGTCAGTCTACATTATCCAGAACCCAGGGTTGCCCTTCCCAAAATAATTATGGAATAGGTTTGATGGTAACCCCAGAGTTTAAGGCATGGATTTTGTGTGTGCATTTCACACATGCTGTCCTGAAGAGTTCTTTCATCTGTTCGAGGTTCTGTTGAGGCTTTGTCTATAATCTGTACAATCATAAACATCACCCCAGACTATTGATATTCCCGTTAACCACTGAAGTTTTCTGTGGCGGGACTGGTGAAAGCTTGCTCTGTCCTCATGATAAATTAGCTTGTTTATTCCTCTTCTGCTGATTTCTATCCTGCTGTTGGTTAGTGTAATGAAGCAGAAACGCATTGTGTGTGTTCATTGGGTAGCGATCCTCTGGCACCAAAGGGGGTAATTGAGTAGAAAGGCGGAATGCTGTTGGTGCATGGGAGAAGTTAACACCACATGAGGTCACCAGGCTTCAAGCTTTAATCAATGTGGACACAATGCAATTGAGATTTTGAAAAGGGTTTGTTTATAGTGTGAGAGTAAGGGTCAGTAGTTAATCTGAAATGCTGTAGGTGTGTTTTCCTTGCACCAAGAAGGTACAGAGCATGTGTCATAGAGCACTGTAAATACCCTCAAGGGAGGGATGTAATTTGGGGTGGGGACTTAAAAAGGGGAGCATTCAGCAACTTCAACATACTTATTTTTGATCCATTGATATTTTGTTTAAACTTTAGAATTTTTTAACATGAAGAGACTGTGGAAGAAACACTATTTAATACTAGTCCGCAGTGCAGAGGCACAGCCTTACCAAGAAACAACTTTTTTTTTTAAGCTGTTGGCTTCGTTTGGGAAGATATTTGGGCGTGCTATAAAATATCGCTGTTAGGAGTACAGGACGCCAATTCTGAAAGAATGTTCATTCTCTGAAGTTTATAGCTGTAGGTTTGTAATTGTTGTGGCTGGACTGAGATAATATGGAAACCGTTAAGCCTGTCTTTGTCCCAGGCTCTGGGCTCCACCAGGCGTACCTGTCTGCCTTCTAGATTATCTACGACATCTCCCCTCATTATTTAATTACCTAAGTTTCAGCAGCGAGGCACACTATGCTTTGATAATCACTCTTCAACCAATTTGGCAGTAGAGGGCCTGTCCTTTTGCCATAGAGAGACTTTGCGGGCAAATATCTGGAAATACAATCATACAAAACTCTGGAAGTGATCACAGGGAGAAGAAGATGGAGTCAGCCGAGCCCGAGGCTGGCTGTGAGCTCTCCACTGTGGGGGGTGTGAGCTGCAGGCCGTGTGTGGTGTCCCTGGTACCTCACACTCGTGTAGTCCCTTCATAACAGTATTTTTGTAGAAGTCACCGCATTTGATCTTACCAAGAAAACTCTTAAGATGGGCTGGCCCACCTCCTCCGGGGTAAGTACATTTTAAAGTTATAGAGACGGAGATGAGAGTAACTGTTTTGTTTGGGAAGGCAGCAGGTTTGTTTGTGGGAGAAGTCTGGGGATTTGAGGATGAATTGCTACAGGACAAGTTGAAGAATAGGCAAGAAGTATGGTTTTTAAAAAATACATGGAATTATTTGTTATAGAAGCCAAAGCGCGTTCACCAGCTGGAGTCCACTTCTTCCGTGCACTACTCAGCTACTCCCATACACAGTTTTAGAATGTCTCTTCACGTACTTGTTCAACAAATTTTACCCTCCTGTGGGTGTCGGCAGTTGAGTCTTTAGACCCCGTGACAACTCTTAAAGGACTCAGGGAGGACCAAGAGATGTAGGCTCAGCAACTTACTGGGTCCAGCTGGTGGACAATGCCGCCCGCTGTGCTAAACCTTCCCTGGTATATCTTTCTGCTTACTTATTAATAAGTCACGCCACCAAATATGCTTTGGATGGGCATTTTCAGTCGGGGGATGATAGTCCATGGAATGTCATAATTAAATTACTCAATCTCCTAATGTTGGACAGTTGTATTTCTAGTTTGGGGACTATTTTAAACAATACCAGGAAAATCTTTCTTACAGTTAAATTCTTACTCATATCCTTAACTATTTCCTTGGCAGTTTCTCTTCAGTGACTTTGTCTTAGATAAGAAGGCATACCTATTTTATAACCCATTAAGTTCTGAGTGCCCATCTCTGTGTGTTGGCTAGAACTGGGCACTGCTTTCATTTTTAAAATGTTTGTCAACATGTCCAGAATACCTAATTCTTTTCGCTGACTTTTCTTTGATTAATGGTAAGGGCAAACATCTTTTCCTGGCTCTGTGTGTGTGTGTGTGTGCGCGCGCATGTGTGACTTGCTTGTTGTTTCTTTCCTTTAATATATGATTTTCAAAGTTGGATCATTCCAGCAATACAACTTCTTGGAGAGTAAGAGAAGAGGACAGATTTATTGGGGGGACAGCTGGTGTTCCTGGCCGCCCAGTGCTCAGCCTGTTTGTTTTGGTAAAGTGGGCTAAAGGCAGTCTTCACCCCTGGTTCCAGTGACAGGTGTGTGACCAAGCATTGGCCACCAGGACACAGGGTTCTGGTTATTGTCCTCAGTGAATCTACTTGTGTAGAGGGTGCCAGGAAGAGGTGGCCTCTCTTTCTCTGCACTGATCTCAGAGGCTGTGAGCCCAAAATTGCTGGAGTCCTTCCAATGAAGCCTGAGAATGAAGCTAATAAAATATAAGGTACAATTCGATGACGGTGGAGAAGTAAGATCTGTTGACATCATTTCATTTCTCAAAACAGCCAGGAGAAGGCAGCTTTCTGGATATATCTCAGTGCAGCCTCACCAATGGTTTGATTGATTTAATTTATGCCCAAGGACTTTGAGCAAGGTCTCCTGCCTCTTGCAACCAAAAGAGACCCATATAAAGATCAGCTGGTAGAGGTCACTGCTGTGTTCCAGATGGTATATTTGGAGGGTTGGCTTATTTTTGATGGAACAGGTCCTCTGTGGGTCACAATTAAAAAACAAAATCAGTTATGGAACCGATCTGTTAGGCACAGCTCCTCGAGAGCAGTACTTGAAATGTGTGTGCGTGTGTTTAGGAGCCACTGCTGAGCACAAAGTAGCTGGTGAAGATCATTAGTGACAATTCTTGGAGCTTGGCCAGGCTGCTGGCTTTGAAGTGAAGCCCATTGCAACACGTGCTCCTGCTGGTCTGGATGTCTGAGTGAAATGGACGGCAACAGGGCATCCAGCAGCTGCAGTGAGCTTCTCGAAGGCAGCAGGGAAGCTTCAGTGACTGGCCCAGCAAAGCGGGATTTCTGGAGATGGTTGGGAGACGTCAGTAGATGTTATGATGACTCGAGGTTGCTTTGGGACATTCAGGAGCCTGTGAGACAGAGCAAGCCATGAGCCAGCGCGTGGTACTGCGAGTCCTGAGCTGAGTTAAGGCAGCCTACGGAAGGGGCACACACGGTCCTTGCCTTAGAGCGCCTTAAATTTTGTTGGAGAGACACAGTCAGTAGAATAAGACGGTTGGTTGTGAGAAGCTAAGTCTGTGAAATAGACTGGGAGTTCTAAGCACTTTTTTTTAGATCAGATAAAAATATTTTTTGAAGAACAGAGGTTTACCATGGGCCTTTTGAGTCTGAGGTGATCGTTTGAAACACAACTTGATGTGCATGATCCGTGCCAAGACTCACCTTATTCCAGGTGCTCAGTTAATAATGAGCTGATAGAAAGAGCCAGTACCAGCAGGTCTGGCCATGGCCCCACTCAACCTGCTAGACGTATTGCTCCATCTCTCACTTCTTCCTGCCTTATTATTTGGTAAGTGGACCTGGTAGTACTTTCCCTTGGCAAATAACAACAGAGACATGTCTTTCTTCAAAGCCAAATATGTTGGTATTTCCCGCTAGTTTCTTTCTTGCTAACGACACTAAAGTAAGTCCTCGAGGTTGTTACGTTACCCACAGATTAGAAACTGATTTTAGGTGGTGATTAAGGTAAATCTTAGCACCCTGCTAGACTCTGGAGAATGCAAAGAGGCACAAGAATTAATGTCATCATCTAATCTGACTGGCGGCATGGAAGGAAGGCTCTGCACATGGAGTGAGTGAGCTGGGATCTCAGTATGGGAATCTTCTCTTGCCAGTGGAGACTTAGATTTGCTTTCACTATCTCAGCTATAACCTATTGTAGGTCTGACCGCTGAAATAAGTTAATGTATATGAAGGCACTTATCTTCAAGAATGCACCAAAGACAAATAAGATTCAACTAGTTTAGTTGAATAGATGGGCAGGACATATATTAAAATATCACTTAAAGAACAGCAGTATGTGATGAAAATTTTAGGTAATATTTGAGCACTTAATATGCACCAGGCAATGTCCTAAATGTTTTACCTGCATTATTTCAGCTCCCTCTAAGCCAGTTGCATTGGAACTAGAGTCTTTATCTAACTTTCCGTATTCATGTTTAAAGGTCTAGGGCAGCGGTTCTCAACCTGTGGGTTGCGACCCCTTTGGACTGTATTAAAGGTTTGGGGCATTAGGAAGGTAGAGAACCACTAGTCTAGAGAAACTGCGTGATCCTTAAACCACTGATTTGGACGTCCTTAACTTGCTAATTGTATTTACTTTTAAAACTCCCAGTTCTAAAAGCAGTGGAGTTTGGGGGACAAAACCCGGAGGTGGCTGTAAATTGACCAGAAGGTTTACAAGTGCCCGTAAGGACGGGCATTGTGTGAGACGTGGTGGGCAAACCTATTCAGCTCAGGGCCTCCGTCTGTGCGTCCCTTTGTGAACTCTTTGGCTGAATGTCCCATCGTCCTTTGTCAAAATGAGGTCCTGTTCATCCTGTCTGCTTTCACGACATAAATGTTTTAGGAACTCTCCACAGACTGGCTGGATTGTCTGTTTGGGCTGTGAACAGATTGTGTGGGTGATGAGACAAGTAGGAAAAGACTCTGCAATCAAAAGGGGGAAGGAAAGCTCTTTCTCTGCGTCTCAGAATGGAGCTTGGACACAAAGGGCACTTCGTTAATCATGCCTCCTTTGTGATTAGAACCAGAGAGGCTTTTTTTTTAAACCACTGCTATTTTGTCTTCTGTCTCGTCCGAGTTAAGCCAGCTGTGCAGTAGCTAATCGAGGGGTTAAAAATTTCCCAGATGCAGCCAGGCAGAATCAACTTCACTTGATAAAGAAGTCGTTTGATGGTGATTTGAAAGCCAAGTCAGGTGCGGTGGCGGCTTCTCGCAGACATCGTGCTGCCCTGGTAGGAAACCCCTGTCCAAGATCTATAGGGTGGCAGATTTGTGCTTAGATAACGCAAATATCATGTGAGGGGAGAATGGGCAAGAGATCCATAAGACTTGGGGGGTGTGGTGAGTTTATGAGATTCATTGACTTTGCACCAAGTCCCTAAAATAAGTACTAAATCGAAAATCAACTTACTGAACAACCTCAGGCGACTTGTTTAGTCTTTCTGTAGTTGCTTTCTTAGAAGTCAGAGGAGGATAGTAATCTTTGGTGCCCACTTAATGGGTGTTGTATAAAATAATGAGACTGTAAATGCTTTGAGTGTTCTGGAGATGAAAAGATAGGGGGAATTCTCTTAAGTAAGATTCACGTTGAATATGGAAACATGAATACATATAGTTTTGTTGTTTGGAAAGAGAAACCTGTTATGCTTTTTGTACCTCTCTTTTACAAGGGCATCATGTGCTTTGCTGGGGGTTGATTTTGTAACTATCTTGTTTTCCAGGACAGGCCCTGCAGATTTACAATGTGGTTAGTGGGCGATGCCTGTGGCTCAGTGGGTAGGGTGCTGGCCCCATATAACAAGGGTGGCAGGTTTGAACCCGGCCCCTGCTGAACTACAACAAAAAATAGCCGGGTGTTCTGGTGGGCACCTGTAGTCCCAGCTGCTCAGGAGGCTGAGGCAAAAGAAAATCACCTAAGCCCATGAATTGGAGGTTGCTGTGAGCTGTGCTGCCACAGCACTCTACTGAGGGTGATAAAATGAGACTCTGTCTCTTAAAAAACAAAAATAATAATACAATGTGGTTAGTTTTCCAAGAGAAGAGGTTGAGTTTAGCCCTGTCCTATCCATTTACTGAATGTAGTGGTGAGATATTTTATAACAAATGATTGGTTTGGGGCAAATAAAGAATGATAAATCCAGCTGGATGCGATGGTTCACGCCTGGAATCCCAGCACTCTGGGAGGCTGAGGTGGGTGGATTGTTTGAGTTCAAGAGTTTTAGATCAGTGTGAGCAAAAGTGAGACTCTATCTCTACTAAAAAAATTGAAAAACTAGTGGGGTGTAGTGGCTCCTGTATTCCCAGCTACTTGGGAGGCTGAGGTAAGAGGACTGCTGAAGCCAAGAGTTTGTGGTTGCTGTGAGCTGTGACGCGACAGCACTCTACCCAGGGTGACAAGAGTGAGACTCTGTCTCAAAAAACCAAAAACCAAAAGTAGTATTAATTAGGGTTTGGAAAGGGCTAATCAGCTATTCCTCTAGCTATCCCCTAGGTAGATGGTTGCCTAATTTTCTTTTAAAAATTAAATGGAGTTTTCAGGCCAAAATAATGGGAGGTGGCTGGGCACCAGAGTGTCTCAGGGATGGAAACCTCAGTAAGCTGCTTGGTTCTCGGCCTGCTGAGCTGCTCCCTGTCATCTGTTCAGAATGGAGAGAGTCCCCACGAGAGTCCTTGCCTCCTGTGTTTGGGTCTCACCTAAATGGCGTTTTCTTCCTAGGCCACACTGGAGTGGAGCTCTGCTGTGGTAGTGATGAGCAGCGGCCCCACCTCCCCCACCTACATTTGCCAGTTTTCAACAAGGAATCCACAGTTTGCCAGCTCTATGGAGAAGCAGAGATTTTTGTTGGGGCTGAGCCCTGGAGACTAGCCTGGTCCAGCGTCACCCATGTGGGGGTCTCTGGAGGGAGTGACCTTCCTCTGGGTTCCTTTCTGTTCTGGGGGCATCTTCTCTCTTGATATGGCCTGTTTGGATTTTTAGTCCCATTGAAATAGTGTGATAGTTAAACGTCCTCTCTTATCGTGCAGTGGAAAATTGGCTTCCATTCCCACATCGCAGTTTACACTGACGAATCCCGGATGTTCCTTTTGGAATGACCCAGAGCACATGCTTAGCTTCTGTAAATGGCAGCTTGCAGGTAGCTGAGGACGACTCCCCGTCCTTTCCTTTGACGTGCGCTCCTCCACGGGAGACGGCCGTGTCTGATGGAGACTCCTTACTCTCTGTGAGGTGTCCCCAGTCAAGGGGACATGCACCTCTGCTGCCGTGGCAACCAGCTCCTGCTTGTTGCTCCTATTTAAGAGGAAACTATCATTTCCCCATTTTCAGTAGAAAATCCATAACTCAAAAATCAGCCCATTGGTCCTTAGAACAATGACACCTGCACTGCTGGTGGTCAGCTGAGAACAGAGGACACCAAGGCCTACAACTGTGGGTACACTGCACTCACCATCCTAACTCAGGAGGTATACGGCGAATGTGTTTCTGGGGGTCTCTGCATCTGTTTGTGTCTGTAGGAGACAGAGTTGCCCTGAGACCAAGAGAGATCTGGACAGATGGATTTAGGGCCACTGCCCTGCTCAGACTCTGATTGGCTGTGACCTTCAATGAGTTATTTTCCTTTTTCAGAGCCTCATTTTGCTCATTTCTAAATGGAGATACAATACCTACCATTTACTTCTGTATGAGAATGAAAATCCATCCAGTTAAATCCCGAGCACTAAGAAATGCCCAATGCTTGGTGGCTGTTATTACCCTTTGTAACATGTAGGTGAGAGTCTGGCATGGTCATTCCAGCAGAGAGGCAAACTGTGCTGGTTGTGGGTGGTTGGGAACTCAGAATCCCTGTAGTTGTAAACTCTGGAAAGGCAGTGTTGCAGAATAGCTGAAGGAAGATGAACTCTTGTAAGCCTGGGTGGTTGGGGTAAAGTTGGGATTCTCAACCAGGATGATTTTTTTATTTTCAGGATTTTCCAGGTGGGGAGGGAGGAGAAAGCTACTGACAAGTAATGGCTGGAAGCCAGGGGTGTGGTTCAGCCTCCTGCCGTGACAGGACAGCCCCTCAGAGCAGTTGTCCAGCCCAGAATGTCGTTAGTGCTCAAGTTGGGCAGTCCTGGGGTGCAGGTTAAGGATGGGCAGCAGGGTACTGAGAAGTGGGCAGGCAGAGCTGTCTGGTTGTGACAAGTCCAGACTCTGGGTGACCCAGGGTGGCCGTAGCACAAACTTGATGCAGTCCAGCTTCTGCGTCCTCACCGGCCTTTCTAGAGGCCCGTCCCCTTGGTGTCTCCTGAGCTGTGTCTGAGGTGTGGGGGATGTTTTTGCTCCTGTTTTATTTTATTTTCTTATCCTGCTCCTATTGAAAACGTGGCCTATTTGGCCCAGTATCCCAGGTGGTGATTCTGCCAGAAGTAGGTACTCAGCCAAAGGTTAATTTAAAAATGGCCTAACAACTTCTGTGTGTGCTCCATTCAGACAAGGCGAGGGCAAGGCAGACCCTCGGGAGCAATACTTATAGAAATTCCTCTTTCCTTTCCTGGCCACTTTCAGGCTTCTGACCTGTCTCTTCCAAAATCTCAAAAGCCGCCCTGGTAAAACTCCTTCTCCCAATCCAACCCTGTTTCTTTTGCATGTCCCCTTTCTTTTGTGTCATGGAAACCCGGGGAATCCATCTAGCAACAGTTGGACCCTGATTTGAGGGCAGGTCAGGGGACACCAGGGATTAGGAGACACCAGCGTTGTCATTGCCTGCAGGGAGAAGGGTCGGGGCAGCAAATACTCAAGTTGATAATTTTTCCTCTCCCATAATCATTTTATAATAATTTATGAGGGTAACTTTGAAAAAAGATGTTAGAATCCCCTTTCACTGAGGAGGTAACCAAGGGCTAATTCTGTGTTCCCTCAAACACCAGGCTGCATAGAATATCCCTGGGCTAATTTTTAGAGAATCGTCTTTGATTGTTGGGGCTGTTCAGTAAGAGATGAGGAAAATGCTTGTTTTTACCACAAGACCCATAGCTTCTGGTTCCTTGAATGCTGATTAACGTGTCTCCCAGAGGAAGAAAACAGAATGGGGAATGGGGACAGTGTCTGCACTCCCACCAGACGCCTTCTCCGTCTGCTGACGGTATTGTTATTATCAATCGTTGGCGTTTATCAAGGTCTTACCATGTGCAAAGTACTCTCATAGGCTTTTTATATTAACTGTTTTATCTTAAAGACACACCAGGTCTTTAAGGTAGATAGCCTTACTACAGTTTTACAGAAGGGAGACTGGTGTTAGTGTAAGGTCAGGCTCATTGCCCAACTCAGTCGCTAGTGAGCAGCAGAGTCAGAAGTGGAGCCCACGTTTTCCTGAGTCCGGAGCTCTTGGTTTTGACTTTCTCATTCTGTGTTTGTAGATGTTGCCAGCAGCATAGAGAAGGTTAATCCCTTGCTACATCGTAATCTCGTTTTCTTTGACAACATATTTTCCTGTGGGGGGTCATCTGGGTAAATTTTGTCTATTAGGAATACAGCAGTTTACATGAATATCTGAAAGAATGTTATGAGTTGATATCATTGGTAAGTTTCATTGGCTTAGGGCATTATATGTCATGATTTCCATTTCTTCTGAAAGTTAACTCTGTGGAACTTAACTTCTGTCATTCTAAAAAAATAGAGGTTGGACACTCTCCAGATTATTTCATTGTATTGGAATGTCTTTGTGTTGTGTTAGACTGTGAGTGGATGAGCCATCAGCTGGAAGCTGGAATCATACTTTTTGTTGTGTTTTTCCTAAAGGTTTTCATTACGATTAGATTGAAACCACTTTCTTGTAGCGTGTATCATGGGGGGATATTTCCCTGTGCTGAAGACATCAGTGTGACGTTTCCTGTGTGCAGCCAGCTGCAGCTCTCCCTTGCTTTCAGGAAGTGTTCTTTGGTCTCACCAGTTGTCAGAAGAGAGAAAATACCCAGAACCCACACAGATGCCAAAGAGTAACAGAACAAAAGTATGACTATTAAGTTCTGTTCCTCTAATGGACGTGAAAATGCAAGGGTGGTGAGGCCAGGAGGGGTCAGATGGAGAGGACTTGGTGGTCTGTACTTTTGGCATATAAATTGAACCTAATTTAAAAGGTTATTTTTTTTTTTAACTTTAAAAGAATTTTTTTTTTTTTTTTTTTTTTTTTTTTTTGCAGTTTTTGGCCGGGGCTGGGTTTGAACCCGCCACCTACGGCATATGGGGCTTGCACCCTACTCCTTTGAGCCACAGGCGCCACTCTGAAAGAATGATTTTCACCATAACAGAGTAGATAAATTTCCCTTGGAATTATAGATTTGCTAAGTTAAAAGTGTCTAACAGTTGAAATACTGCCTTTTACAGTTGAGAGAACGAAGGCCTAAGATTGGTGGAAGAATTTTCCAGGCTCATAGCGTACCCGGCACTAGAACCAGCAATCCTAATTGCTGGGATAATTCAATTCTGCCAAGATTCTTAATCTCAAATGTGCAGTAGTTCAGTAGGAAGAGAATGATTCTGGCCCCAAACTTGACACACATGAAAACTGATCACAGAATGTCAGTGAGGGAAGGGCCCAGCAGCCGTGGTCCTTAACTTTTCTAACACTAGAAAGCAGTTTCATGGAAGACAGTTTTTCCATGGGGGTAGGGAGGTGGTTTTGATATGAGTCACAAAGCAATTGATTTATTATGCTCTCCGCGTAGTCAGACCACTCTGCTAATGATAATCCACATTGGCAGCCACTTCCCAGTGCTGGCATCACTGCCTCCACTGCCCTCAGACCACCAGGCATCAGATTCTCATGCAGAGCTGTGGCCTAGATCCCTCGCATGAGCAGATCACAGCAGGGTTTGCGCTCCTATGAGAATTTAATGCCACCACAGCTGGCAGGGGGTGAAGCTCAGGCGGTGGCATGAGTGATGGGGAGCAGCTGTGAATACAGAGGACTGTGCACTGCTCACTCACTGCTCACCTGCTGTGCGGCCTGCTTCCTAGGAGGCCACGGACTGGTACCAGTCTGGGTGAGGTGACCACAGCCTTCAAGGACGTCTCGCCATCTCCTCTTGGGCACCAGTGTCCTCTGTGCCCTTTGTACTCACCAGGTATCCCTGGCAGGGACACCTCTTCTCACAAAGGTGTGGGCAGCTCATTTTCTTCGCCTGATCTGGTTAACCTTGGGAGTGTGATTTTACTGATGTCAGATTTCCTTCCTTGGACTTGCAACATCAGGGCCACTCAGAATAAATCTGAGTCTTGTTCTGCACCTTAGTCATTCGCACATTTGGCCTTTTATCTGTAACTGCCCCCATCCTAAGCCCCGTTTTGGAACAAGCTATCCACCTCCAGCTTCTACACATTCTACCTGTGATGTGACATATTATTCATTTTCCTTTGATTTCTTTCTCAGTGAATTACATTATCTGTAGCCCTTGTGAGAAATTTGGGACATCAATTTTTTTTTTTTTTTTTTAACTGAGAGAAAAAACATTTCAGTTAATCAGGAAGCTTTGTCAGAGGAGAACAGACAACAGCTGCCTTTTCTCTTTTTGATTTCTTTGCAATCTGCTCTGTGTAAAGTCAGCTAACTCTCAGTCACAGGAGTCCGGCTGCTTGCCTTGGCACTGGGGACATCTGACTTGCCTCTCACCAACCTCCCACATGAGCCACCAGGGTCTGCAGATTGTCCCCCTCATGGCTGTGTCCTCCAGCCCCAGCTGCACCTGCCGTCACCACTCTGAACCTCTGTGGCATCTCAAGACTTCTGCACCCTCTTACATGCCACTGTGCCTTCAACACCAACAGCCTCTCACTGTTACTAATTCTTTGAGAATTTTCATATATAATTAATCGAGGCAGTGAGAAAATCTCATTTAGAATCTGGGTAAATAGTACGTACATCAGGAGAAGGCACGTTTGCCCAAGTTTCTGTCTGAGCCTGTTTTATAGATCAGATCTCAGACGCAGGGTATTGATGCCTGTAGGAGAACGTGTTTGCTTTTATCTCTGCTAGGGCTTGTTTGGAGGATGGTAATGAAATGGCCCAAATTTTCCCTGTGTGTGTTCTTAAAATATGGATTTTGTCATAAAATGTTTAAATAGGTGGCCATTAATTATATGCATTTAAGGGTGAGATGTGAGCATTTTATCTCATTTTGTCATGATTTGCTTTTCATCCATTTAGGCCTCGAAGCCCCCAGGACAGTGGTGGGGTAAGGTGAATAACTGTAAGTCTCGCCTTCGAGAGCCTCAGTTTCCAGGAATTAGGCTGAAGAGCAGTTATCTAATGCACCCTCTTAATGTTAATGCTGGCTAAAAGCCCATTGGGAGCAATTTTTCAAAATTTCCATTTTTTGTTTGCTGCTGTCTGCTGCTTTCCTTTGATGTGTAAATTACTTTTCTTCCTGTGAATTAGAGCAATAGCTTAGGACAAGTTTATTTTGAGCCTCAAACTTAGGTGCGCATTTTAAATATTGGTTGACACAGATCTGAAAAAAAAAAAAAAAAAAAGAAAACCACCCTAAGTATTTGTTGGAAGAAATCCTTTGTTGGGGCACCTGTGTGGCATTGAGAGGTTGGCATCCTGGAAGTGGCTGGGTGCCAGTCGGCCAGTCTTAAATGCACTTCCGTGCAGGCTGGCCGTGGGGCTGATCCACTGTGGCATTTAAAAATGATGCTTAATAAGATGGGGTTTTTTTTTGGGGGGGGTTGTTTATTTTTTTTTTGAGACAGTCTTGTTCTGTCACCCTGGCTTGATCATAGCTAAATGCAGCCTTGGACTTCTGGCCTTACGGGAAGGCCTGCCTCAGCCTCCCAAAGTAGCTGGGACTGCACACTACTGCACCTGGCTATTTTTTAATTTTTTTAGAGATTGGGTCTTGCTATATTGCCCAGGCTAGTCTCAAGCTCCTGGCCTCAAGCAATCCTCCCATGTCTGCTCCCCAAAGCACTGGGATTTATAGGCATGAGCAGCCTTACCCAGCTCTGTATGTGTTTGGTAAAAGTTTTTTAGGTAAATTGAGCATAACTTAACATTAGTGCATTCAATATGACATTAAAAACCCTATAATGTAAATATAGTAGAACCTCTGTAAATTGACCACCCGAGGGACTATTACAAACTGGTCAACATACAGAGGTGGTCAAGGTAAGGAACTAGGCCTTAGGACACGTGGCAAATGTCTGGTCTGTGAAAACTAGGTCAACTTGAGGAGGTGGTTGATGTAGGAGGTGGCAGTGACAGAGGCCCCACTGTGCAGTTTGGGTTTGGAAGACTTAGATGTTTAACTTTTAAATTTCTATGCTCAGTGCCATGGGGAGGACTAAGATGGGGTCCCTCCCTTCAGGAGCTTACAGTATTTTAGGGTTTAGAAGCTACATCTGAAAACAAAGCAGAATCCACCACAAAGACATGGACAGGTAAGTTTAACAGCGGAAGTGAGGATGGTCGTTAGTGAAGGACCCAGAGAAGGCCTTTGAGGCTGGCCTAGCTGGGCAAGGCACTGAACAGTTGAGTGAAGGAAATGGCACTTGAGCTGAGACCTAGAGCTGATGAAACTGTTAAAATACTTAGTGATTTTATTTAATTTTGTTATTTCAGTGTTTTTAAATATGTACAATTCCTAAGAAAGCTGCAGGTTGCCCTTGCAATGTGCATCTACCCTGAACCCCAGAGAGCTGGCGCAGTGTGAAGGCCTGCCTCTTCCTAGAGTAATGGGGGGGCGGGCATGTGTGAAATTCCAGCTGAGGCTAGTGACAGGCCTCAGTTGCCCTTAGCCTCAGCTTACACTGTTCAACACTAAATTTTTGACTCTTTGAATGCTCTGTTCCTTCAATTTTTTCCTTTAACTGCTTTTAACTGTTTATCTGAAACAGGTAATCAAATGGAGAAAAACAGTCAAATGGTTTTTCACGGGCCGTACAGTGGCCATCCCCAGTGTGCTGCGCATGGGGCCCGAGAGGCTCAAGTCACTCTGCTGCTTAGCTCCGGCTCTTATCTGTCCAGTGGCTTCCAAATGTTTCCACAGCTGGGGAGCTCACCGTTTCCTGAGCCTAACTGTACCATTGTTTGCCTGCTTCGTTTATGGGAAATTCTTTCTCAGATTGCTCAGGTGTCATTCTTCCTCAGACTTACCTTTGTTCTGCCCCCCTGGACCGTAAGGGGCTCCTCCACAGCAGCCCTGTGCTTCTGAGTCCAATCTTCTCCAGGCCAGTCCCAGCTGCCTGCCTGGGACATGTGAAATTATAACCAAGACCCCAGTAAACCTGGAGGATCCATTAGATTCGAGTGAGCTTACTGTGTTTCCAGGAGCCCATTCTTCCCCTTCCGTTTAGGGAGGTCTCACAGGTCCTCTGCCCTCCCTGCAAGTCTGCCTTTGTGGGCCCGGCCCAGTGCTGCTTAGAGCCTCGCCTGTGGCCTCAGCATCTCCTACGGCCACCATCTCTTCCAGGCATCTCCTGGCTCTTCAGATTACCCCTCAGGTCCAGCTGAGAGCTAATGAACAGTCAGTGCTAATGAGGGGACAGTGGGCGGCAGTGAGGTATATTGGAAGGGGCACTGGATTTAAACTCAGACCTGGGTTTTACTTCTAGGGCTCCTGCTGACTGCTGGACACAACCCACCAGTCTCATGAGTGTGCAAAGGGAACAGTTGTGACTTTATCTGTTTACTAGAAGGATTATACCACCTATGTGCGAGAAAGTGCCTTGCCGTCCAGTTATCATTTGTGTTTACTACCAACATTAATATTGAGAAAAGTAAGGTATCTGTGATTTTTAAATAGTGTCTGATAATAAATTATAAATGACAAATGTTGGAAACTTGTAGAGTGTAATAGATACTTCAGAACAAAGCAGTTTACTGTTTCTGCTAGAAGATTTAATTTGTGGGTTTCCTAACCTTAAAATTTTAAAACAAAAGGGTGCCCATCATGAACTTGCTCACCCCCAGCCCCACCCCCACAACTCTGGCACAGCAGGTTTGGGGGCCCCTGCAGAGGCTCGGAGAGATTTCCCACATGGAGCTGGTGCACCCTCCGTGCTGGGTTTATGAGATCATAGCCCAAAGTAGTAAATTATAAGATGCTATAATTCACTTTCCATAGGTGGTCTTGGCTGCGTTCCGCCCAGCCTTCTGGCTGAAAGGTTGCTGATTTTGAAGCACTGGCACAGAGTCAAAAATTTGGCCCAGACAGCTGGTTTGTGGAGCAGTGAGAAGTGACATCAAGGGAGGAGCCACTGGACTCTTCTGTGGAGGCCTTTTGTGTTCACTTCATGTGTATTTAATTTTTGCTGTTTTGAGTATTTCTCGAGTGATGGAGAAACAGTCATCACAGGCATTTTTCAGGGATCTCTCAAGCCCAAGAATTTGAGGTTGCTGTGAACTGTGATGCCACGGCACTCTACCCAGGGCACAGTGAGACTGTCTCCAAAAAAAATAAAAATAAAAAAAGAATTAGTAGTTTGCTGTACTTCTCTCAGGCTTCTTTTTTTAAAATTTCAAATCAATATGAGGGTACAATTTTAAGTTACATTGTTTTCACTTCGTAGGTAAAGTTCAAGTTGTAGTTGAGCCCCTCACCTGGGGGGTGAGCTGAACACCCTCCCACTGGGCACATCAGGTGAGATCCCACCCATCGCCCTCCCTCCTCCCGCCTTCCCTCCCCCTCTTCTCCCCTCCCCGTTGGTAGATTTTATTTGGACTATGTTTTTCTTTTGTGTGGACATGTTTATCATATTGGTATTGAGTACATTGGATACTTTTTTCCCCATTCTTGAGATGCTTTGCTAAAAGAATGTGTTTCAGCTCCATCCAGGTAAACACAGAAGACGTGAAGTCTCCGTCTTACAGCTGAATCGTACTCCGTGTGCCACCGTTTGTAATCCATTCACGGGTTGATGGGCATTGAGTTGCTTCCACATTTTGTCAACTGTGAATTGAACTGCAATAAATATTCTAGTGCAGATGTCCTTGTGGTAAAATAAGTTTTGTTCTTCTGGGTAGATACCTAGAAATGGGATTGCAGGATCAAATGGGAAGTCACTGTTAGTTCTTTAAGGATTCTCCATGCTTCTTTCCATGGAGATTGTACTAGTTTGCAATCCCACCAGCAGTGCAAAAGTGTTCCTCTCCACATCCACGCAAGCATCTGTAGCTTTGGGACTTTGGGACTTCTTGATTTAGCCTCTGTTTGTGACTGGAACACCAGAGGTGAAGATCGTTTTTTTAATCCTAATTCAGGCTATTGGATTCGTCCTCCGATCAGCCTATCAGACTTAGCTGGCAGATTTTATGTCCTAAACCTCTGGCAGGGTCCTAAATGTGCACTTTGTGATTTTTTTTTTTTTTTTTTTTTTTTTTTTTCCAACAAGAGAGAAAAGAAAACCTGGCACTGGTCTTGAGCCTAAAATAATTTCATGTTTACCACAGCATTTCAAATACACTGTCCCAAAGCACTCTAATTTTTTTCCTCCTGGTTCCAAGGCTCCTCAGTTCCACGGGATCCTAGCCAGGGAGTGGTGTGAGCCAAGTGGCACTGCTTGTTTACCATGTAGGTTCTGACAAATGTAGAGTAAGGCTTCTGTTCTTCAACGTGGCTACACCTTTGGCTGTACAACAATTGATGGTGCAGGCCAAGCATTTAAAACCTTCATCTGCTCTAAGATGTAAATACATAATATTTTGCAATAATCTTGAGAATGAATAATAACACTAGTTTTGGCTACAGATTCTCAAACTCTGCTGTCAAAATGTCATTTAGTCGTAAGCTTATGTCATAGAAAACTATTTTTAAATAAATGCTTGACGTGTGTGTGCAGTACAAATCACTTTGCATTCAGCTCTGCAAATGTGGTGTGTGTGTGTTTGTGTGTTTTGGTTATAGTAGTTTAGAGGAATATTCTATTGTATTAAAAAAATAGCTTTCCTAGAACAGATGTTAGCATAATTAATTACTTATGAAAATTACTGGTAAGAACGAATTTCATTTCACTTAGCATATCATATCCCATTTCACTCACAACGTCACGGCCAGGATAACCCTAAATCACTGCTCCAGGTCTACTCTCTGCAGACCCACTTTCAGTTCTGAATTTGAATTGTGAAATAATGTTTCATTTAGTAATCTAGTAAGATTTCATCGGTATAGTCGATACAGAGGAAAATTTCATCTTCAAAGCGAGTGGCAGGAGTGGAGTCAGTGGCCAATGTAACTTGGGCAATTTCAGTAAAGAAATTAACAGACTGGGTGAGTCACTTACGGGCTAAGTCGGTGTAACACAAGTATTTGCACTTTCATTAGCTAAAATATTTGAAGCCCTCATTCTAATGAGACATCTTAAAACTTATTAAGATAAGTTATTAAGATATTAAGAAACCTTTTTAGGAACCAACCTTAAGTGAACGGTAAGTGTAGGACTGGCTCTTAAGACCTCACAACTGAACCCGATTAGTAGGATCTGGCTACCTGAGGCCTGCAGTAGAGTCCACGTGTTTCTTTTTAACCAGAACGGCGTGGAGAATTTTGGAGTGCGATCAATCAGATGTATTTAAAAGCTAATTTCTAAATTTAGCTGAGAATTCCCCTAGGTTAAATGAGTGCTTTGGGGGCATGAGAGTAAGAACTGTAGTTGCATAAATAGTGGGGATCCGTCTGCTTTCCTGCCCTCCTGCCACCTGGACTCTTTCTCCCTCTCTTCCTCACTCTGCCCACCTGAAGCACATGCGAAAACCCGAAGCACATTCTAGAATTATCCGAGGTCGTTGATGCCCAGTGCATTTCATGTAAGTTCTCCTGCGGCAGGTGGAGATACACAGATAGGCGGATTTTAGAACCAATTTAGACATAGGCTTTTTCTTCAACTTCTTATAAATACCATCTTTGCTGGGCAAGGGAGATTTTCTCTACGTTACACAGTGAGATGACGAAGCCGTTAATGTTATTGTTCAGGTAAAAGAGCACTTTATCATGCTGTACTTTAGAAGGTGGTACACATAAGCCAAGTCATTCTTAGTGCCCTGACCGTTAATTCTGTCCTTCTAAATCAGTCCCAATTATTTTTATTTTGTAAAAAAACTAATATTTCTAGATAAGATATTAATCTTTTAAAGTAGAGAATAATTAAAATGAAATCATAAAAAAAGTAGTTAAATACATGAAATATTCATATTTCTACAGGTCGCAGAGATGGTGGTAGTAGATTTTTAAGCAAGACTGGGTTTTGGGTGTTAAATCAGCCCCCCTCTTGGGTCAGTACAAGAAAGTATCTGTTAGCACTTTTTTTGTTTTTAAAACCATTGTGCCTTGTTTTGCTATCATTATTGTTAGCTAAATGCTATTGTAAAAATAAAATTTTCTAAAACATTTATGAAATATTTGGTCATTTTTACTTGAAGTTATTACTTATTTTAAATTGTGGGGTTCTGATTATTAAGGCTTACAAACATGAATTCCCCTTCCACTGCCGTGTTCTCCACACCCTTTCCCCCTGTAGCCCAGAGCACCTTAATCTTTAAATATCATCTTTGTTGGAGGCGAACATTCTTCCTCTAATGTAGGGGAAGGCTATTATTACCTGATGATTGAGACTTCAAAGGCTCTTGGGGCCCTTGGCAGGGAATAGGAGGTGGATCTTCTCCCTCCCACTTGACCACCTTCTAGTCCCCCCCAGCAGGTCTCCTGTCTGGCCTTGTGGCTATTTACAGGGCAGAGACAGGTGTCTTAGGAGAAAACATCTCCCAGATAAAAATTCTTTGTTTTGTGGGGCCTCTTGATTATTCCTTTTTTACTGTGCTCTGTAGAGTGAAGAGGGTGTGGAAGAGAAGACCCCAATGCCCCTGCCGGGACTGTGCCATGGCCAGGAGAGGCTGGGCAGGCCCCACTGAGGGTGGGAGTGCTGCTGCTCCTCTCACTGTTAAATGATCTCATTTTAATTTCTCATACTCCAGCACAGACATCTGCAGAAATGTGATTGTTTTAGGTGTCCTGGGACCTGGCACTTACTCTTCTCAGAGCCAGCCCTTCTTTCCTCTGCACTTTCCCCTTGGCTACAGGGTCAGAGAGTTAAGTTCAATAACTCACCCTGGAGGTTCTGCCCACCTCCTCCCTGAATGTCACCAGGGTCACCTTGGAGGGCCCCCCTTGGGAAGCTGTGCACTGACTCCAGCGCCTGCCTAGTCCACCCTTCAAAGCAATTTGGGAACTCTGTTTCCTGGAATGGCCACCAGAGCTATCATCGTAAAAGGTCTGACAATGAAGTTCACAAATTCGTCCTAGAAAAAGTGCTACACACCTCATTGCTGAATATCACTAGGCCACCAGATGGCCGAGGAAAGCACTTTGAAGGTGACCCTAACGATATTCAGCAGTGAGGTATGTAGCACTTTTTCTTTCTTTTCTTTTTTTTTGAGACAGAGTTGCTGTGGCGTCACAGCTCACAGCAACCTCAAACTCTTGGGCTTGAGTGATTCTCTTGCCTCAGCCTCCCAAGTAGCTGGGACCGCAGGCACCTGCCACAACACCCGGCTATTTTTGTTGTTGTTGTAGTTGTCATTGTTGTTTAGCAGGCCCAGGCTGGGTTCGAACTTGCTGGCTTTGGTGTATTGTGTCTGATGCCCTACCCGCCGCCCTGTAGCACCTTTTCTACCATGAGTTTGCAAACAAACTTCTGTTTCTGAACTCAATTCTATCTGTTCTCGTTCAGACCTCTGTCCTGCACACAGGCAACCCTTTCTACAGCAGCCGTGTGGGTGCAAACCTCTGTCAGAGCAGTTTCCAATGGGACGAGACTCTCCGGCAGCGTCTCAGCCTCCCACACTAGACGGTGAGCAGCTAGAGCGCAGGCCCACATAACAGTAACACTCCCGGCTGATGTCTAAAGAAATCTACGTTACTTGTAATAAAGCAAAGAATTAAATAGTCTGGGTTGGCCATAGTGGAGCGTGTGTCACATCAGCATGTTGCTCTAGTTTTATTTTAACATTTTCAGGAGGCAACCGAGTCTTGTATCTCCTCTAACTCTTTAATTACAGGTTCTGAAGGGAATAGAGGCTAATGCTTTGATGTTGACTCAACTTTGAGCATGATACATGGCAGTGGTTGGCTAGATAGTAATTTGTAGACTGGATAGACTTTTGAAATGAGAGCAGGAAGCTGACTGGAGTCAATATTAAGAAATACGCGGGGTTAGTCACTTTACTCATGTTTGTCTTCAAAGTCACTTTGTAATGGTGGCTGGAACTTTTGTCTTATAGTGTATTAAGTTCTTTTACTTCTCAAATATCTAACTCTTGCCTTTTTCTCGGGTAATGTTGGGTAAAATGTAGCCTTCACCACAATTACAATTCATTTCTCCTGCAGTTACTTATATATTGCTTGCTTTCTCCATTACCTGGACGTCCCCCATGGCGGGTCACTCCGGCACCTCACGGTGGGTGCTCACGGCGTGTTTGGGGAAGGGCAGTATCATGTACCATGGAGGGAATCACTGAGTTTCTAAGAGGCTTCGAGTTGTATTTGTGCATTTTTCTACATCCTTGAACTTGTTAGAAGTTCTATTGATTTGAAGTTACTTTGGAACTAAATGTGCAGTATCACACTTCACAGTTCATGGACTGTAGTGAAAAACTGGAGGCAAAAAATACCATGTTGGAACACAGTCAGGGAAAGAAAAAATGGACCATAGCCAAGGGAAGTGAACTCAAAACGGGCCGGTGTTTTCAATTGGGGGCTCATGGTTTTATACTCCTGTGCATATTTTCAATCCTATCTTAACCCACCATACGTTGACCAATTCACAAGGACTGGGCATATTTGGTTTTGGCCAAATTACTTTGTCTACTAAAGCTGTACTGACATGGAAGTTGATTGGGGCTACTGGTTTTCAGTTGAAAGTGTGCTGCTGATGGGAGAGAGGAAGCTGATGTGTGCTGAGGCAGCTGCGTGATATCGCATTACTGTCCTCGGAATACCGAGGAATCATTATTTTTAGCTTTCACCTGAGCAAACATGAGTCAGTCTGTTGACCTGAATTCATCTGGCCCTTTCTTAAATACACAAACTCTATTAATCCCTAGAGCCATGCTAGTGACTAATTAAGATCTTCATTACAAACGCCTGTTAAGTTGACTGTGGCTTGGTCAAAGGTTGCAGACAATTTAACTTCCTCCATTTACACCTTTTCTTTTACAACAAAATCTCTCACACTTTTTCTTTCTTTCTTAAGTGCCGTGCCTTGGCGTCACAGCTCACAGCAACCTCCAACTCCTGGGCTTAGGTGATTTTCCTGCCTCAGCTTCCCGAGTAGCTGGGACTACAGGCGCCTGCCACAACACCTGGCTATTTTTTTGTTGCAGTTGTTTAGCTGGCCCAGGCCAGGTTTGAACCTGCCACCTTTGGTATATGGGGCCGGTGCCTTACTCACTGAGCCACAGGCGCCGCCCACACACTCTTTCTTTTTTTTTTTTTTAATTTAAGGACAGGTCAAACTTCCTTTGATTTAGACACTATTTTGTGATCTAGATAGCCCCAATTTTGGCTGCCACCAATGAAAACACCTTCTATGGTAGGCAACCAGCTGCTAGCTATAAGCTTTGCTTTTAGTTTATACTCAAGATGCTTTCTAGATGAAGAAGCACCCGGATATTCACTTTTAGCTGGAGTGGGAAGTTGTCCTGGTTGTCAAGAGTTTACTGGGGGGACATTAGCTGTCATGTTTAAATATCAGGATGTCTGTTTACTTTCTCAGACAATACATGTTTTCCCTTTTGAGCACTACTAGAAAAAATGAAAATTTTGAATTATCTTCAGGTTTTAAAGTTATGCAAAATGTTTTTGAGGCTAGAGGACTAATTTATTCAAGTGAAGAAAAATATGTGTGGTTCTGGTGGTATAGCTTAAGATGCACTTGACGTTTCTCCAAGTTCACTGCCGTGATCTTTATGAAAGTATGAGTATTCCTGTTTTTTTTTTTTTTTTCTTTATGGCAGAAACACTAGACTAATGAAAGAATGAAAATAATCCAGGCTGCTAAAAAGTCTGGAGTCCACTGCAGCCATTAAAAATGCAGCCTTTGTGCCCGTAAAGTGCTCAGCTTCCCTGTTATTAAGTTTGGAATGTGGTTTTGGAGCTTAGCAGAGGAACTCAGCAAGTTATTTCTCATTTTGGTCTGACGAGTGACAAACTTGTTTTTCAAAAGAAGGAAAACAAGAAAAAAGGTTAGGTTCCTTTCAGAAGAATAGAAGTTTTAAAATGTAAAACTATTTTCTGCAGCAAATAGTCAGTTTGAGTATTTTAGCTGAAAATAGAATTCATGACTTCTCACTGTTTATTTCTCCAACCACATTAAAAAATGGTCAGGTTGAATGTTGCCACTTTGCCTTTCTAACGCCAGTGGGCTAGTGAGCTGAGCCTGGATAACCCTTGACTGACTCATATTTCTAACAATAATCCGGATGTCTGATTTTAGGTAGACTAGATGTAAAAAATCCTTGTGATACAGTTTCGAGGTTTAAAGAAAAACTTCCCTGGCACAAGTTGGCAGTGACTCTGTATAATATATACTCAGCGTCCTACATCGAAGCACTTCCATCTGGAGTTTAGTAATGGTGAGTTTCCTGTTAAGTTTTAGTAGGCAGTGTCCCAGCTTTCTGCAAACATCACATTTTACTACTCAAAGTTTACCTTAGGATAGATTTGTAGGGATGCAAAAAAAAAAAAAAAAGAAAAAAAAAGAAAAGAAAAAAAGAAAATGAGGATTTGAGCGTTAAAAAGTAAGGCAGAATATTAAAAATACACATTTTCTGCCTCCTAAGCAATGTTTTCTTTTGCTTCATGGATTCTTCCAGTCTGTGTGCTCTCTGGTAAATAAGAGATAATTTCTGCTCAGAAAAGATCTGTAAACACAGTGTGCCAAGTATTAGATTCACAGAAACAAACACATGTAAGCCACACACATAAACCATAATGTACAATGTTTTCCTTTTACTACTAACTTTCACAGAAAAAGTTTATGGCTAAGTTTTAAAAACATGCTGTACTAGCAGGGCTCGCAGGAAGAAAATGGTGAGAGTTTCCAAGAAATCTGAAAACAGACTCCAGACAATGGAGAGGCAAAGGCTGTCTCTCTTTGGTGGGAAAAACTAAATGTTGGGAAAGGGTGGTGAATCTGTCCACATTAATTTATAGATATAATTTAATCTCAGTCAAAATCCCAACGAAAAGGTAGAAATTTGAAATGGATTGGGGAGGAGAGTTTCTCTAATAGACATTGATAAAAACCATCAATTCGTAGGATCCAAAAAACATTGTATTAACCCATGAATTGACAGTTGTTTAGTTGAAAAAGAGCAGATTATTGAAAAACATACATTTGTATACAGGAGACATTGTGATGTCAAAAATCAGCAAGGAGGGAGGGTCTGTTCAGTAAAGGATAACTTAAATATTTAAGAAAAGTAAAACTACAGTCTTACCTCGTCTGTTGTAACAAATTCCAGATGGATCAACTACTTAAATATTACAAATAATAAAATTTTAGCAAATAGCTGTAAGTCAGTATGTGTACAAGTGAGTATTTATTGAATTTGGAGGTAAAGGAAGTCATGTCTCTCTAAGCACAAAGTCATGAGAAAAATATAAAGGAAAAGAGAGTTTCTATATAAGATCTGGAACTTTTCTATTTTTAAATGTGCCATAAACAAATTTAGATGGCAGATGGAAAAGTTAGGAGGAGTTTCCAACAAAAAAAATTAGACAAGGAATTACACTTATTTATAGGTCGCCTTTGCAAACTGATGAAGGGGTAGTTAATTTTGGTATACTATGTCCTTGACCATTCTGCAATCACTAACTGAAAAATTTTAATCATAAAGAAAATACTTATAATAGCTGATATGCCATACTTTTGTGTGCTCACTGTTTTGTGTGCTTTTTATATGTTAATTTGTTTAATACACAGTGACTCAAAGAGAGGATATTATTATTACCATTTAAGAGGTGATGAAACTAAATCAAGAGAGGCTTAGTGATTCCCCCCAAACTTTCTAAGCATGGATTAGCAAGAACAGGACTAGAAATGGGAGAGCCAGGATCTGACAGCAGACAGGCCACAGGTCACATACCACTTTGCTTCTAGGAATGGGAGAAAAGACGGCTTACTCTACATGTATCGTGACTCTCTTTTGTGAATATGTATGTTAACATTTGTATGTATTTTAAAGTTGTACGATTTAATTTGTGTATAAACTTTGGTCTAATTCTATACTCATAGAAAAGACAGATAGTAATTCGGTATTTTTCCAACAGTGGTTACTTCCCTCTAGGGCAGCGGTTCTCAACCTGGGGGTTACTACACACAGGAACTGTATTAAAGGGCCACGGCATTAGGAAGGTTGAGAACCACTGGTCTAGTGGGATCTGGGGTAAGTGTTGTTTTGAATTTAACGTTTCTGTATTTTCCACATTTTCTATTACTTCCGCTCATGTAACCATCACACAATCACAGAATAGTGCTTTTTAAAGTTACATATTTCAAATTTGTTTGCAGTCTTGAAGTGCCTGGTTGATCTTTAGCACATCGTGGGGCTCATAATTCTCTCTCCCACCTCAAGCTGTCTTGTATCATTTTAGAGCTAAGAGGAGTCTTAGGAACCTCTCATCTCATTCCTCAGATGAGGTCCTTAGACCCAGCCTCCTTCCTCAGTCACTGCCCTGTGAAGCCTCCAAGCCTCAGGCAGGTGGGGACAGTAGCAGAACTCACGATTTCTGTGGCATCAGTTGGGGGCGAGGAGGCAACTGAACTGGACAGAGTGCAGCTGTGTCTGGTAAATACACTGATTGAGACACACAATGGGAAGGTTCTCCCCACGCTCTGCTGACACCTCCGGAGGCCACTGAAGGGGCCCTGCCTGGATTTGGGGACCCTGAGGTGTCTCTGATCCCCATCGTAGAAGGCAGTGCAGAAACTGGAGGGTGGTGGGAATGGAAAGAACGTTGGCCAGTAAGAGTCACTTCAGCCGGTGGTTTTTCTGAAACAGACGAACATTCTCTTTTCAGCCCCGGGGCCCACAACAGCCGTGTCCTACATGTCCGTGAAGTGTGTGGACATCCGTAAGAACCATCACAAGACCAAGTGGTTAATGCCTTGGGGACCCAATCAGTGTGACAAGATCCGGGACATCGACGAAGCCATTCCAAGGGAGATCGAGGCCAACGACATCGTGTTCTCTGTCCACATCCCCCTGCCCTCCATGGAGATGAGCCCCTGGTTCCAGTTCATGCTGTTTATCCTGCAGCTGGACATTGCATTCAAGCTGGACAACCAGATCAGTAAGTGCCCTCCCCCCACCCGGGAAACCAGAGGCCCCAGGCCCATCAGAGCCGGTTCTAATAACAATAAAAACAATGATAGTAACAGCGGACAATTATTGACAACTTAATCCTTACTAGGCATTTTCCAAGTACTTTATTTGCATTAGCCCATTTGGTCCTCCCAGAAATTCCTTGAGGTCAGAATGATTATTATTTCATTTCACAGGCAGAACACTTGGCCATCAGTGAGGTTGCCCAGGATCAGGTGACTGAAAAAGAGGAGAGGTTTCTAACTGAAGGAGCTGCCCCAACCACCAAGCTTTATGGCCTCTCCAGCGCCGCAGGGAGCTCAGGCCTGCAGAGTGAGTGCTTGAGAGCTTCAGAAAGGTCCTAGTTGACGCAGTCTTCCCCCCCTGAGCTCTGAGAAAAACGCTGCCTTAGAAAAAGATCCCTGTCAAAATGGGAATGTCAGTCCTGGGCACACGTTTTCCCATGATCAGGTTTTTTTTTAGCTTACTCAGTTGTGACTCAAAACTCTGAGGCATGAGACAGAGAAACATTTTGTGGGGAGAAAATTAGTGAGTGACGCCTGGGAGGCAGATAGGTGCGTGACATCTGGGGACAGCGACGGGGATCTTAGGCTAAGGAGGGTGAAAACTTTGTTTTTTTTTACATGTGTTTATTAGGTTTCCATTTTTTTGCCTTCACAAAATTAAAAAGGCTTAAAATTTAATAACAATAACAATGTCTAAATAAGGACTAGAAACAACAACCTCGTAAAGAATGAACGAACATAAATACACTCAGAGTATTTTTTTTTTAACTGAAACAGGTTTAGGGATGTGAGAGAAAGAAAATAATTGTGTTAGAGACGACTCTGCCTGGGGCCCGTCCATGCACTGAAGCACTATTTCTAAATGTAATTTGTGTGTATCAGCAAAACGATTTGGATGTATATTATGCTAATTTTACTGTGTCTAGAGTTTGGAGCGGTGTATGTATTTGACTGACATGTGATCTGAAATGAACAATCGTCTTCTGCTGAGATAATTTCGCAGAGTGATGTTTTCTTTTCCACACTCATTCCATCTTTGCCTATTACTTCAAACGGGTTTTGAGTACCTGCCCCTTCCAGACACTCCACTGATGGCTGGACACACTGCCCTTCAAGGGGCATATAGTCGAGTGGAAATGACGCACAGGTAACAATTATTGCACCGAGAGGTGCTGAGTGCAGCAACCAAGGTGTGCCCAGCGGCTGGAGGACGTGAACGACTTCGCAGTGGAAGGGAAGGTGGCCCTGCGGGTGTGTGGGCAGGCTGGGGCCAGCTGCTGGAGGAGGGCATGACAGAGGGGCAAGCCTGGTGGGAGTGAGGGGTGAGGTTGGGCACGTGGTGAGCATTCTGTAAAGAAGGAAAGGGCTGTAGGAGAGCTGGCTTTGCACACGGCTGAAGCGTTCCAGCGGCGTTTCCCGTGTTTTCTAACTCTTGCCCATTGACTCACTCACCCGTTCACCCATTCATTGGATGTGCGGCACATGTATTCATTCACTGGCTCAAACTTCACTGAGTTGCAGCCGTATGTGAAGCACTAAGTAGGTACTGATCGTGTAAGACGAGGTTCAGGTAAGGGCTGGGAGAGGTGCCTGGGAAACAGACGGTAGGATCTGCAGGTGGGAAAGGACGGGTCACCGTGAGAGGGTCAGGTGCTGCAGGAAAGAGTTTGCCATGAAGTCCAAAACGATGAGTCTAAAACTATTTTCAAGCCTTAAAACTTGGGTTTTAGAATTAGTAGTCCTAAGACTATATTCAAGAAAAAGAGGACAGGGACGATCAGAGGAGCCCTGGGAAGATGAGCTCTGTGGATTATCTGGCACGCGTGTGTTTGGGTGGAAAGTTAAAGGTGCCATAATTGGTTATCTTGGCTGGCTGCCTGGGATGTGTTAAGGTATAATCTGTCCTAGACAGTCTCCCTTCTCCTAGCTCCAAGTGTAAAGGAAAAGATTCAATAATTGCTCTCTAAGGGTTGTATTAGTGCTGGGTAAAAAAAATTACCCTAAGACATAGCAGCTTAAATCAATAAACATTTAGTATCTCTTCATTTCTATGGGTTAGGAATCAAGTCATGGCTTAGTTTGGGAGTCTCTGGCTCAGCCTGTCTGTTGAGCTTACAGCTGTGCTGCTGGGTCTGCAGCCCCATCACGAGGCTGGATGGCTCTGTTGGGAGGACCTGCTTCCACACTTACGCATGTGGCTGCTGGCGGGGGCCCCGTCCACGTGGACCTCTCCACGGGTGCCTTACAACAAGGCTGCCGGCCTCCCCGGGCACAGTGATCAGAGAAAGCGATCTACAGAGTGCTCCAGAGGGAAGCCTTTGGAAGTGACATGGCATCCCTTCTGTGTCCTGCCGGTTAGAAGCCAACCAGTGAGTCCAGCCCACTCTGCAAGGAGGTGATTGCAGAAGGGCTTGAACACCAGGATGTGAGATCACTGAGGACCGTCTTAGAGGCCGCCTACCTGCTGGCATGTTTTTTAAAGATCCCAAGGCTTCATTTGAAATATGTTTCTTAGTTTATGTCCAGATTAGGAAGCAAGGTAGTACAGAGATGGATTTAATACTTGCACCACTTTTTATAAGCTTTGAAATATGGGGCAGGTCACAGAACCTTTCTGAGCCACAGTTTCCTTCTCTGTTAAATATGGATAATTCTTAATTCACCAAATCACTCTAAGGAATAAATTTATGTGAAGCTTTTAGAACATAATATGCACTATTAAAATTTTTAAAATAAAAGTAGCTGCTATAATTATCCTGTTATATTTTCCCTTACTGCTGACGTTCAGTCCTTTTTCCCATTCTTATTTCTACACCTTGGCTAGTGGGATTTGCCTTTGTAACAGACACATACAGCAGTCCCCTCTCGTCCATGAGTTACACATTCCAAGAACTCCAGGGGACGCCTGAAAGTGCGGGTGGTTACCTAACTCTGCATGTACATATACATACTCTCCTATAGTTTAATTTATACTCAGTGAGAGGTTAACAACAATAGCTAATAAAAAATGGAACGATTATAACAAAATACTGTTCACAATTTCAAGGTTGGAGCATTTGTTTTTACCATTACATTAGCAACCTCAGCATGTGATATTTTTTCTTAGTAAGTTGAGAACTTTCACGTCCTCGCTTAAAAGGAAAGTGCTTTCTGGTATCTGTTTAGCATATCTGAATTGTCAGTGTCACCGGTCCTATGCTCTGGGGCTGTTATTAAATAAAACAGGGGTTACCAGGACACAACCACTGCAGCACAGTGGCAGCTTGTCTGGTGACGCTGGACAGACGACACTTGTCCCACTTGGGACAGTGCAAGATGGGCCTGAGATTTCATCACACCACTCAGAATGGTGCGCAACTGAAACGTTATGAATTGTTTATTTCTGGGATTTTTCATTTAATATTTTTAGCCCTCAGGTAACTGAAGCCACAGAAAGCAAAGCTGTGGATAAGGGGAAACTATTTTAGCTTTAATCTTGTCCTCCCCTACACAAAACTCCTTCGGTCACTGACCGTGGCATTCAGAGTCCTGTCTCTTCCGAGTTCAAGCCGTCGTCTCGCCCTTTCCCTCACTGCTCACCAGTATGCATTCTCTGCAGCCTCAGACATGAATAATTTCCTACTCTGTAAATTTGTCTAGAGAATCTCTCTCTATATACCTTTCTCATATTGATCCTACTGCCCTCTGCCTTTCTTGATGACACCCTTCCCACAGACACGTGCTCCTCCTTGAAAACAGAGTCACCCTTCCAGTTGTCACATGCCCCTGGAGCCCCCAGAGTCACCCTGGAGCCCCCAGAGTCACCCTGCACACACCCCAGTTGTCACATGCCCCTGGAGCCCCCAGAGTCACCCTGCAGGCACCCCAGTTGGCACATGCCCCTGGAGCCCCCTCAGGTATTTTCCCTTCATTTCCCTCCTCCCCTTTCCTTTCTCAGCGTAATTTATCCCCCCTTGCACACCCTCATTACTGGCCTTGGGATGGCTACTCAACCAGCCTTGAAGTCTGGCCGGCCGAGTTGTTTTTTCTGATTTCCTTACTGGATCATAAGACCCCAGTGGTCAGACTGTGCGTTAGGTTTATACGATCCACAGCTTGGTGTGTAGGAATCTGTGGATGAAGATATTGGACTGTGTTATTCTCCTGCAAAAAAAAAAAAAAAAACACACAGTGTAAAGCAACTGATTGAGGTGCTCCCCTCTTCTATTCCTAAATACGACTTCCATTATTTAAGTAATATTTCAAGAATCAAAACTCTGTTGGTCAAAGTAGTTCTGGTTCCAGTGGCTCCTGTACTGCTTATAATGATACATGTGGGCTCAGATGTACCAACTTGATTATAGGAGGGTAGATTTCTATTTTCAAGCAGTCTGTTACTGTGCTGTTTGGAGAGCGCAGGCGAACCCTGGCCAGGTGCACTTGAACATGGTTCTGCTTTCATGTTGTGAGAAAGCATCAGAATATCTGGTCATTCTGCTTTTTGCATTATTGAAGGTCATTTGCCTATAATTCGGTTTCAAATCTTCACATCAAAATCACTTAGTAACATAATTCAGAGCCTTAGGTGAGTTTATGTGAAATTTTAGAAGTCGATGATACATTTCTAAAATTAAATTATAGCAAGAAATTAGGGGAAAAAAGATTAAGTATGTGTAGTAAATGTTATTTTTAACTGAAAGTGACTTTTTAAAATAGTTTTCCCAGAAATGTGAAATAACTCAAATACCTTTAGTTTCTTTGGTTTTTGCCAGTTCCTAATGAAATTTTGTATCATTAGAAATGGATTAAATACTTTAGCATTCTCCTGAAGCATATTGAAAGGTTAATATTTTTCAGCTTCTGCAATATAAATTAAATTATTTTAAACTCAAATTTTGAATATTCATCCCAAACCAGAAAGTAAACTATAATTCTATGTATGTTAGTAATTTCTCAGATGAATTACTTCCTAGCAAATACTAATGCTAAACAACAAAAATGCCCATGTTACCAGCCTAAGCAAGAGTGAGACCCTGTCTCTAAAAATACCCAGGTATTGTGGCAGGCACCTGTAGTCCCAGCTACTCAGGAGGCTAAGGCAGGAGGATCACTTGAGCCCAAGAGGTTGCTATGAGCTATGGTGATGCCATGTTCTACCCAGGGTGACAGAGTGAGACTCTGTCTCAAAAAGAAAAGACAAACCCATGTTGGTGAGGCTTTAACTGAAACATTTCTGCATGTAAATAAAATATGAATATCTTGTGTTTGCATTCCCTCACTAAAGTATGCCTTAGCCTTTAAAGTGTATTTTATCTTGGGGAAAAGATTATACCCAAGTTTTTTACCTTAAAAATTATCCTTAATTTTCTTATAAGATGAAAGCCTGTGTTTAATAGGGGATATACTAAAAAATTAACAATGGGCAACTAGTAGTTCCTTTGATAAGTATATAAAATAACTGAAATCACACAGCCATCAAGAAAACCAGGTCAAAAAAATACATCAGCAGTGGCAGCAGCAATTTCGCTGCTGACTTCAACATGAGAGGGTGACTTTCTGGGTTTGTGGGAGTATATTATTCCCTAAATTTATCCTTTTCAAAGCATCAATTAGAGTGATGTCTTTGTTCAGTGACAGCTACAGATATATACATACATATTTTATTTATAATAGTATGTATCAGACACATCAGATGCAGGCTTTCCTCTGATCCTTGTGTTAAGAATGAACAAGACTGCCTGTCCACTTTGGCCAGGGCTGAGTTTGAACCTGCCACCTCTGGTATATGGGGCCGGCGCCCTACTCCTTTGAGCCACAGGCGCCACCCCGCCTGTCCACTTTATATATACAATTCCTTTGGATTCCTTTCTGACAAATAAATGAGACTCAATTAAAGAGGCTGGGGGTTTAGCAAGCCACTGTGTGGGGATGACTTCCTGTTTATGTAAGATTTAGCTGTGACAATATTACCTCAAGGGTTAGAAGAAGTCATGTCCAACCCTATTCTTTTTTTAACTTTTCTAGATAATCTTTGAGGTGAGCTTTGTATTTCAAACAATGAGAAGAGATTTCACATTGGGCTGTAGAACTGAAACTAGGTTTCACAATATATTTCTGGTCAGCATATTCACCTACTTTTGAAGGGTCATTGAGTAGGTAAAATATTTAAGGACTACCTGTGTTAAATGACTTCTAGTCATTTGGGCTTAAACGTTTATTCCTTTTAAATCTTTTAGTTTAAAGGTGTTACAGGTTTTCGGTGGGATCTCAGATCTTATGCCCACAGAAAACTGGAAAAGCTGGTCATCGTTTCATCAGTTCCAGAATTTAATCTGGCCGGTGCCTTTGAGCAGTAAATGATCGCATTGTTAGGTAATTTATAGTGATAAATATCCTGATACACAGCTCCTAAAAGAATATCTTTGCTGCACTAATGAGTTGACTGATGGCTGGGGACTGCTTGATAGCTTCAAGGTGGGGACTGGTCCCCAGAAAGACCAAAGCATCGGTAGATGGCCAAGGAGGAGAAGGGACCTGAAGGTTAAGTTATCCACTGGTGGCCTAATCAATCACACCTGAATAATGATTCCTCCAATAAACCTGAAAGGACTGAGTTCTGGGAAATTCCAGATAGCTGAACACACACAGGCTCGGGGGGGGGGGGGGGGGCGGCTACTGGGGTGGGCAGGATGTTCTGCTGGCTTTTGTAATACTCTATGTCCTTCGTAATATTTTTTTATACTAAGTGGTGGATAAAGTGTTTCCCTGAGTTCTGTGAGCTCCCCAAGGGCGGATATGGGTGCCCCGGTCCCCAGCTGCTCAGTCAGAAGCTCAGGGCCACACAACCCACGCAGCCAGCATCAGAAGGCGGGAATCTTAGGAGCCTGTGCCTCAACCTGCAGGATCTGGTACTGTCTCCAGGTGACTTGAACTGAATCAGAAGGCGTTAGCTGGTTCCTGCTGTGGAGCTGCTCAGCCTGTGGGGAAAACTTCCCTCACATCTGGTGTCAGGAGTGGTCTGGTTTGGGTTGTACTTAGTGTGTTGTGAGTATAATAAGAAAAAAAGTAGTTTATTTTTCCACTCGTAGTTCAGCTTTTAATGAAGATAGCTTTTGTTTTTGTTTTGAGACAGTCACACTCTGTCACCCTGGGTAGAGTGCTGCCCCATCATCCCAGCTCACAGCAACCTTAAACTCCTGGACTCAAGCGATCCTCTTACCTCAGTTTTCCTATTTTTAGTAGAGATGTGGTCTCACTTTGGCTCTGGCTGGTCTCGAACTCCTGAGCTCAAGGCATCCACCTGCCTTGGCCACCCAGAGTGCTGGGATTACAGGTATGAGCCACCGCGCCCAGCCTTAATGTTGGTAGTTTTAAAACAAGTCTCTAAGAGTTGAGGAAGGGAGACCAATCGAAGAGAATCCAGAGACTTCTAGATGCCTGAGGACAGGAGTGATTAATCTTCAGCAAATGGCATTACAAATTATGAGCATACCTATCTGTAGAAATCTGTGCTTAGGCTGGTGAAGCCTTTTACCTGAACGCTTCACGGGCGTGGAATTAACATGTTTGTGGGGCCCACATGTAGTGCTCTGTCTAGTAGTAAGAGTTACAAACTTACATTTTTACTCTAAGGGGTTTAGGCACTCTGAGAAGTGGGAGCAGACAGAGAAGGGTGTCAGGAAAAAAGTCAGTCTTAACATCTAGAGTCTAGACTAGTATTAATCATTGATAAAAAAGGAACGTTGTCTATGTGATGAGCTTAGATCTTTCTGTAAGGCAAATTCTGTCAATTGGAAATATACTTTAGAGTAGTATACCTCATTTTGCTAAGGAGATGCCCTCCTAAAATGCTTTTTCAAATGTACCGTTCTTGTTAAAGTCATTCAATTTGTGTATGCATTTGTGAAATATAGGTTTGGGTGGCCAAAATATTACCCACTTGAATGCATTGTCACCTTAATGATGACAGCTGCAAGTCATGTACTATCACCCCCCACTCCCCCAGACTCTCCAAGGGGCTTCTTTTGAGGAACCTGGGTGCACAGATCAAAGAGAAAGGATTTTTTTTTGACATGTCTCTCTTCCCAGTTTTCAAATCTGTGGGCTGTTGAAGTAGAAAGAAGCACTGAGAATCATTGGCAGAAATGATAGATAGATCTGTCTTGAGGTCTTGATTAAAAAAATCCAGGGTTTTCAGATTCAAAAACTCCCTTGGACTGAAGAAAATACTAGTAAGTGCGGGGCTGGGGGGAGCCGGAACATCACCGTGTTACTCTTACTTACCGAAGGCATTGTGTTTTGCCTTAAGCCCTGTACTTTATACTACAATTGAGTGTTAAGTCTTCCTTGCTCATTTCATTTTTGCAGAGGACAGGAAGCAGTAGACTTCTTTCTCTAAATGGCAAATGAGTTTTCTTCCCCTAAACTGAAAGTATTTCTGTAAAACGTATTTCTAGTGAAAAAAGTAGTTAGAATGGTATTATTACCCAGACGGTTTTCAAGCTAGATGGCTAAGTATCCTGGATGAAAATTGCCTGTTTATGAAATGACTGTCCTTCCATTTGTGGATCAATTATAGAATGTTAGGTGAACACCAAGCGGAGACCATTAGACCAAATGAAGGAACAATCCGTTGTTAAAAGGAAGAAAGAAAGTCAGGGAATCCTTGTAGGAACTAATTGTTGGCCTTTAGCTGAGAGTGGTAGTTTTTAATTCTGTGTTTTCTGATGCCTCTGGAGAAGGGACCCTAAAGAGAGTTTAATGAAATGAGGATTCCATGCAACATAAAAACTATAACTTCTATGATGGAACAGCCCATCGGTAGTATGATACCCACACAACCGTACTCCATGCTTCTGTAGACCGTCCTTATAATGAACAGATGTTGAGGTAACTACTAAGATGTCTACAACTCTGTTCCTCCCCCCACACACACTCTATTTATTTATTTAATTAATTTATTTTTTGAGGCAGAGCCTCACTATGTCACCCTTGATAGAGTGCCGTGGCGTCATGGCTCACAGCAACCTCAAACTCTTGGGCTTAAGCAATTCTCTTGCCTCAGTCTCCGAATTAGCTGGGTCTACAGGTGCCTACCACAACGCCCGGCTATTTTTTTATTTAGTTGGCCAGGCAGTATTCAAACCCACCAGCTCAGGTGTATGTGGCTGGTGCCCTACCTGCTGAGCTACGGGTGCCAAGCCAAGATAGGATAACTTTAATGCGTTATCATTTTACAGTCTCTATTTATAGGAAACATTTCTTTAATAATTAAATGGTTTTTATTGTAGGCAAGAATTGCCAAAATTTATAAAGTCACCTTTTAAACTTCTTACTGCAATTCGAGTCCATGTGAGTAGAAAGAAAAACTTTAAATTTACCCTTTGCTCTCCTCCTTCCTCCTCCCCACGAAAAGAAAAAAATAAGCTGAAAAAGCTCAAAAATTACCAAAAGGATCTCAGAGACTTAAATAAATGGAGGTTTGTAGTATTGGATAAAAGGTAGGGAAGTTATCATTATTCAAGGAGAGCATACAGGATTAGTCCCCTTTATTCTTACAGAATTATGTACCTCCTCAAAACAAGGCTAGAACCTTGAATTTGCTAGTTTGAATTAGTCTGTCTTACCTGACTTGGAATAGAAAGCAACTAACATCATGAGAGAAAGCTATATATGGTATATACACACATATATATGTTAATATATGCACACACATATATACAATACACACCATACATATATGTGCTTATACACATATACACACACATATGTGTGCAATTACATATTTTTAAATACATAAATACATATTTTTAAAGGAAGAAAACCATACATTTTTCTGTTTAACCCAGGAGAGAAAAGATTAGGAACATGATGTTCATGGATTTTCTTTCCGTTTTAGGCCATCTTGCCTTCAGGTACATCTCGACAGCATTTCCTTTGGAATTGACCACTTTGAACTTGTTTATATTGGTAGGAGCATGGAAACCTTTGGCTTTGTTTTAGGGTGTGCCCAGAGAGCATCGTGATGAAGCTCCAGTTCTCTATAGGCATCACTAGGAAGCATTATCTGGCTTGATGGTTTTGTGTTATGCATTTGCAAATGAAAAAATACAATTCAGAAACAGAATAGACCTCCTCTAATAATGATAGTTTAGTGTATCCACTCCCACATATTAATACCTCCTTCCAGTCTTCGTTGGCTTACAGGTGAAGTTAGCATTGGGAATAGATGGTGCTAGGTTGGCCTCCAGTCTTAACAAAACACTCACCTGTAATGTTGAATAATTTGCAGAAATTGCCTCTAAACATTGACTGTCTGATTTCAGATTTTAGAGGGAACATTGCAGGCCACCAGTCTAATAATCTTCAACCAGGCAGTTAGAGAGCTCAAGAGCTCAGCGAACCCCCTGATGTTCTGCATAAAATTTGTTCATACTTGCCTGTGCATTTTTGGAGTAAGAGTTTGTGGCTTTTGTCAGGTTTGCAAGGAGGTGCTTGAACCAAGTGAAGGGACTCCTTTTCAGTTTACAGAAAAAGAACCTTTAGCTCAGTGATCTTTGCCCCTGTGGCCCATCTGGCTGGAGCCAGACCAGGCATCCTTGGTGCACATCAGTAGCGCAGAGCAGCGACGCCTCTGGCAATAAGTGCACGGCCACACACAGGCCCATCAGTCAGTCTTCTGCCAAACAGGGGCCTCTAAAGCCCTGGGACAAAAGTTGCCCTGGCTTTTTTTTTTAAATGGCATATTTTCAGTTTTTAAAAAATCTCCTAATCTTGAGCTCAGGGGATGTAGTGCAGTTCAGTATCCAGACCAGGTGGAAGCCTTGTGTCCTCTCCATGGTGCCACAGCTGCAGGTCGTCCACCTGACTCATTTCCTGCTCTGTGTTTAAAATACGAATAAGGAGATTCTCTTTGTATCCATAGCCAGTCTATCTTGGTTACTAAAACAAAAGCCTGGCAACATGATAGAATAGTGTGAACGGCAGAGCAGCCAGCAGCAGCAGATTCCCCATTGGTGCCCCCACTACGGAGAAGGTAGTTCAGTGTTTTCACCTTCTCCTCTGACTTGGGGTCATCTGGTCAGCATTTAAATGCTAGCTGGGCATAACATAGCTATTGTGATGGTTCTTTTATGGGGAAATTGTATCTCTATTTTGGCTAACTTAAGAAAAAATACAGTAAAATTATTTTCTGGAGTATGCTGTAAAATTATTTTCTGGAGTATTATTTTCTGGAAGGTAGATGAGGATAGGAATTTTTTTGTTAAGCAAGGCAGAACTCTACTTGCGATAGTGCTAGGGACTCTACACTGGAAAAAACCATTTTCCCCAGTATCTAGGTACTGTTTACACCTTCATGCTAGGTATGGTTCTAGATCCTCTTTTACTCCAGTAAGTTCCTAGTAGTGATGTCAGTGGGGGAGGTTGTAGTAATTCTTTAAAGGAAGAAGAAGTTCTTTTTTTAATTGTTCTGGTCTCAATTATTTTCTAAAATGCCAACTAATTTCTTTCTTGCTTTGCCCACATAAATCATATTTTTTACTACAAACGAAAGCCCAGGTCTGACCCAACAGGCAGAATTATGTCTTCGTTAAAGGTAAGGTTTAAGGGCATACTGAAAGAATTCAGTTTCTTTAAAACAAATTATTGTCACATGGAAAAGAGTTCTGATACTTGGAACTAAATGTTACTTGCAACAAAATGTTCTCTGATTAAGGCAACTTTACTTTTATTTTATCTGATAAAGGCAGAATAAGGACCCTGAGTCTAAGGGAGGTTAAATGATTTGTCCAAAGTCACCCCCCGGGAGATCAAGGGGTGACGGGTATACATGATGTTAGGACTCAGCCCCTGGAGCCCACCTTGGGTCCTGGTGCCACGGCTGGGCTGTGAGGTGGGAGTTGTCGAGTGACCCCTGAGGCCTCACCCACTGTCATTCTCTGATGCCAAGTCCATGACTCAGTTAAGATTTTTGGCTCTATGTGAATCACATGAGTGTCCCCCTGACTTTGTTAATGGGTCATTTCAGAGACCCTCAAAGAAGAATAATTTTAAAGGATGCTGCTCACTCATGGTAGATGCTGTTTTGTTAGCTGATGAGCTTAGTGTTGAAATGAGAGACTTTTCTTGTATTTTATTTTGTACACGCTACCTTGTGTTCATTTCTACTTGTTGGGTAGGAAGACAGGGTTGGCGTACTGGGAGTATATTTTTAGTCTGACATTAAAAACTGTCTCATAGACACCAACACAGGAAGCAGTTTTTAGGTGAGTCAGTGTGTGAATAACCTCAAGGAGCTTTCACGATAGAATAGTGCATCTTTTTTTGTTTTTTGTTTTTTTTTTTTTTTTTGAGAAAGAGTCTCACTCTGTCACCCTCAGTACTGAGTCCTGGTGATGTCACAGCTCACAGCAACTTCAAACTCTTGGGCTCAAACAATTCTCTTGCCTCCACCTCCCAAGTAGCTGGGACTACAGGCACCCGCTACAACACCCGGCTATTTTTAGAGATGAGGTCTCACTCTTGCTCAGGCTGGTCTTGAACCTGTGATCTTAGGCAATCCACCTGCCTCGGCCTCCCAGAGTGCTGGGATTACAGGTGTGAGCCACCTCGCCAGCCCTAGTACATCTTTTAATTTAATAGGCCAGAATCAGAGATCCCCTTCCCAAGTTTTTTCACTCACTCCATGGTCATTGATTAGTTTTTACTGCATGTAAGCACTTGGTTCAGGATTCAAGAAATGAAGTTAAGCCCTCCCTACCCATCATAATACGATTTCCAACCCATTACTGCCCTTCTTTATCTAGTTTTCTCTCTCCCACAAGGCTGATCCTTTGGTCAGACCAGTAACGGTGCTATTAGGGTCTTTCTGTTGTCCACCTTTGTGCCCCAGACTTAGCACAGTCCTTGGTAAATATTCAAGATGTACTCAAAATAATTAGTCTAATTCGTGGAGAAGGAAATAAAACATTACACCCTTGTATTCAGTGTTTTAATTGCCCAAAATAGTCCAAGAACACAGACGGGAAATAATTAACTCACTGAAAATGAGATTTTTCAATTGAGTCAACTGGAATTTGTGATCACCTCCTATGTGAAGTAGAGAAACAGTGGAGAGGCAGCCTTATTCTGTTCTGGGAAGTAAAAGAGCTTAGAGCAGCAGTTCTCAACCTGTGGGTCGAGACCCACAGGAACTGTATTAAAGGGCCACGGCATTAGGAAGGTTGAGAACTGCTGGCTTGGAGAACTATAGCACTGGGTTAAGTCAGGGTGTTTGGACTAAGTCCCTGATCTTACAAATGATGTAACTTTTGGAATGTCAGTTTTTAAAACTACCTCATACTTCATTTTCCTCACCTATAAAATAAAGATAATAGTAGTATTGTTTTTATAGGGTTGGTGTAAGGATTCAACTAGAATGATACACGTGAAGCTGTCACATAGTAAGAGCTTGTTAGTACATAGTAAACTCTCAATAAAAGTGAGTAGTTATTATTCTTGATCTTGAATAGAGAGGAGGGATTTGAGTTCTAAGAGAGCAGAGAAGGCTAGGACCGTGGGCAGCAGAGCCTCGTGTGCAGGACACGGACACAGGTGAGTGCTGACCATGGGCCATTCAGACTAGGACAGTGAGAGAAAAATGTGCATATGACCCATTCACACATGGAGGATTTGTATTTCACCTGAAACCCCAAAGGTCATTCGTGGATTCGGAGGTTTATGAATCCCAATGAGGGTAGGCCCCAGGAGGACCAGACTGCGTATCGATCAGCACTGAAGCAACGGGAGATTACCCTAAAACAAAAAACGTTCAAAATTCTTAGCATCCTTAGGAGACTGCCTACAGGCATGATTTCATCATATTTGAAAACAAATTGACGTGTAAATAACAATGTTTTAAAATACAGTAATAATTCAATATGGGAGTAAGGGATGTAGGGAAGGCAACCACTTAGAGCGGAAGAGTGTTAAGGGAGGAACAGGACCTGAGCTGGCCGTGAGAGAATGTTCTGGATGAAGATAACTCAGGCAGAGGCATTTGTAGGGAGAAGGAAGCATTTATATGCATTTCCTGTGCATGTTCAACATTTGATGTTCAAGATTAAGTCTCTACCATTCTCTGTGAAGCCATCACTGGAGGATGAGTTTTAAAGCTCTGCAAACCGAAACTACAGAAATTTAGTGACTTCTCCAAAGTCCCCTGATCAGTGGGAGAGAACGTCGGGACTGAGACCCCAAGTCTCCACCATGAAATGCAGTGAAATAACGTGTTGTATGCAAAAGACAGTGAGCCCGTTTGTTAAGCCACAGAAGACTACCCACGTCTGAGAGAAACCATGAGCCCTGAAGACGGAGGGACCGGGCCGGCCTGCCTTGATGACTGGGTTAAGAAATTCTGAGTTTGATCCTTAAGAAAGGAACTGGAAATCACATCTCAGCACTGAAATGAAATGTGGGATTCAGAATTTGAGACTTCTGGCTTGTCCTTTGAATTATACAGCAGCTGGAAGTCACATTTGTTTTCTTTTTCTTCCTATCTGGACTTCTCCCTTGGTGGTTCTCCCGACGGGAGGGCAGCTATGAGCCTTTAATGGGGGGACAGCGGTCACGGGGCTGGCTGCCCAGGCAGGCACCATCCAACTCCTTTTGCTTTTCAGATACAGACAACAGCCATCGCTGCCACCACCAGCTGGGTGACTCGGAATCTAGGGGTTGTCAGTAATTGTGGGTTTGAGTCACAGAGGAAAAAGATAAGAGGAGGGCCAGGCTGGTTTTCCACAATTAAACGTTGCCTCTCAGGCTTCTTCATTGGCAGGACTCCAAGGGGTCAGGAACCACCAGCCATATTATTTCTCTCCCTGGCTGGCTGCTCTCATTTGTGTCCCCTCCTCATTCATGGGGACGAAGAAAAGGTGGGCTGGAAATGAAAAGCTTGTTGGAGCCCACGTTTCCCTTTCTGGAACTTGTCAATAACAAAGCTTCCCTCCCCAGCGACGGCTCCTAGGAGCAGGCTCGCCCTTCTCGCCTCCCCCCCCCACCAATGACAAATGTATTTTGGGGGCTGGGAGCGTACTGTTGATGAAACCCACTTTTCTTCTTTTATAGCCCTGCCTGTGGTATTTCTCAGGTGCCCCCTAGCCCGGGGAGCTGGTTCTTTCGTTCTTTTAGCTATTTAACTCTTTAGCTGGTCACACTGAGGTGGTAGCTCCTGTCACTGCAGGAGCAGGTACATGGAACAGGTGCATGAATGGTTTTATCACTGTTTTTGCCACAGTGCCTTCGCTGTAGAAGGCAGTTAAACATGTGGAGGTGTTTCAGATGTGTACGTTCATGAACTATCAGAACTAGAAGGGACCTTAGTAACTGTGTGACCCTACTTCAGGACTCCATGGAAGAGCACATCGCTCAACCCCCGGGGGCCTTCTGAGGCCTCCCACCTGTCCCACCTGGTGACTGACTCAGTGACATGTGGGAACGTGCTGGAGCTGCCAGATACAGAAAGCCGGGTGCCTGTTTTGCCTCCTTCCCACTTAAGGACATGACCACGGGCCTCAATTTCCTCACTTTGAGGTTCAGGTGGTCATATCCAACTGGAATCTGTGGGGGAGAGAATATCTGCCCACAGTAGGCAGTCCCATGTGAATTTTTAAGAATTATGGTTTTATTACTATTCTTACTAATATGCTGCAGTTATAAGAAGACTCACATTTCAGAGATCTCTTCAATATCAGGAAACGGTGCCCGATTTCTCTTGGTGAGAGCGGGGGACAGAGCAGGTTCTTGGGTCTCTGGGCAGAGATTCAGCTTAGAAGGGACTAGAAGCAGAAGAGTCCCCCCAGGAAGCAGGGCTGTGGGGACAGTGCCGTCCCCCCTTTCAGCTGCCCTGGATAGAAGCAGGCTGGAGTGACTCATTCAGCAGTGGGTGACACAGCACCTGCCACACTCACGCTCAGCAGGCGGCTGGAGCTGTGGCCGGCAGGGACACAGACATGGCCACAGGCCCAGCTCCCGCAGCATGTGGGTTCCCTTGTGCTGGCTCTGCTCCCTCCCTCTGGCACACAGGCCTCCTGTGCTCCCTGCCCACCTAGCAGCCAGGGTAGCAGTGCGACTAGTCTCCTTGCCTCCCAGAGCTCCACTTCAGGGAGCACCCTGGCTGGTGCATCCACGGAAGACCCTATCTGGGACAGAAGTCCTCAGTGCCTTAATCCCCAACGTAAGCCACAGGAGCAAACACTCTGTCAACCACCCTGGCCTGACTCCAGCAATGACACAGCTGCTGAAATGACTGGTCATGGGCGACAGAGGTGAGGGGGAGCAAACGAGGGCCAGATCAGACACTGAGCTGGAGTCACCAAGCTTCATCTGTCACTCATCTGGCCACCAGCAGCTCCCAGGACAGGTTGGGGAACCCAGAGAGAGCTGCCCTGTCTCCACAGCCTCTTGTCTCCTCTGAAGCCCAACCATGAGCCCCTCCCTTGGCAGGGCAGGCAGAGAGGGGAGCAGAAAACATTCTGGGACTCAGGGGAGGAAAGACTGGTTTGTTTCTTTTAGACACCTGGTTTCTGCCCTTTGTTTCCTACACAACTTTTTTTAATGGCCCAGACTAGGCAGAATGTAAGTTAGATACGGCCAAGAGGGGACTAGAGGTGTTCGTGTATCTCAGCTAGAGAAGGGCGGTGACTCTTCCTAGCTCGCGAGTGTCCAGGGCGGCGTGCAGAAGGCAGGAAATAGAGGCCAGGCCTTCCTGCCTGACCTGCCTGGGGCCGCACACCAGCTTCCTCCCGTCGGGCCTCTGGCAAAGTGCTCAGTGGGTTCCTCAGGGTTTGGAGAGGACTCATAAACTGCTGAGAGTGACTGTCCCTCTTCCAGCTCTTGAAAGTCTGACCTTTGTGTTTTCTCTTTATCCTTCTTTGTTTTGGAAGTTGTGAAGTTAAATTAGCCATCCTTTCCTCTCTGTTGCTGTGTGAGAATGCAGCTGTCAGTCCGTGAACTCTGCCACCAGCTATTTTTGGATGCAGTGTGAATGAGGCTCTCTTCTCTAATTGCATTGGGAGGGCCACAGGCAGATTTTCACAGCCATCAGCTCAGCTGTTCAAAGGCTTCACGTGCTGATGGTGCCCTGGGGAGGAAGCAGAGAAGCCCCTTGTGTGCCTCCTCCCCCGGCTGTCAGGAGAAGCCCCCAGTGTGCCTCTTCCCCTGGCCATCTGGTTTGCTTGCTGTCCATTCTGAGGGTGATTATGTTCAGGTAGGAAACAAACAAAAACAGGTAGGAAAGAGCTGTTGCCACCTGTGCAGCCCAGTGTTTTCATGCTGGCCAGCTTGGATAGTCCCGATTTCTCTATCTTTGTTAGGGAAACATTGGCTCACTGCTGAGTCCAAACACCTTAGAAGATACGGGTGTGGTGATATGTTCTATGAGATTAAGTCATCTTAAGCCACCGGGAAAGGGGAGTGCAACTGCCCTCAGTGGCCTCCAGCTGTCTCTCCCACAAGTTCTCCTTCCAGGCAGTCCTGGGGACAAGCACTTTGTTTTTTCATGGGACTTTTGGGACCCTTGGGCAAAATTTGAGGAACAGTGGTTTTCTGAGTATGTGTTGGAGTGGAGTGGGACAGGTAGGGGCAAGGAAGGAAAGCGGGCAGTGTGGGAAGGAAGCGTGAGTGCTCCCGAAATAGAGCAGACCACTGTGTGGGGTGGAGTGATGGAGTGACAGGCTGCAAGAGAATTTGGAGAAAGAATGGGGGGAATCCGCCCCTTCTCCACGCTCTATATAAGCGGCTGCTTGACGCAATAAAGTTGAGTTCCTGCTTAAAAAAAAAAAA
>CAUYPK010090288.1:0-31353 GCA_963574355.1 Loris lydekkerianus
AGTCATGGGGTACAATGTGCTGGTTTTATATACAATTTGAAATATTTTCATCAAACTGGTTAACATAGCCTTCATGGCATTTTCTTAGTTATTGTGTTATTGTGACATTTATATTCTACATTTAGTAAATTTCACATGTACCCTTGTAAGATTCACCATCTCCCTCTTGCTCAGACTGGGCTCAAACTCTTGAGCTCAGGCAATCCACTCTCCTCAGCCTCTCAGAGTGCTCGGACTATAGGTGTGAGCCACTGTGCCTAGCCTAGACAGAGAGATTTGACAACATTTTACTACTTAAAAAATAAGAACTCTTTGTCTCAGTGCCTGTAGCTCAGAGACTAGGGCGCCAACCACATATATCAGAGCTGACAGGTTCAAATCCAGCTAAGGCCTGCCAAACAACAATGACAACTACAAAAAAAAAAAAAAAAAAAATAGCCGGGTGTTATGGCAGGTGTCTATAGTCCCATCTACTTGGCAGGCTGAGGCAAGAGAATCACTTAAGCCCAAGAGTTTGAGGTTGCTGTAAGTTGTGATGCCATGGCATTCTACCAAGGGCAACAAAGTGAGGCTCTGTCTCAAAAATAAACAAATAAATAAATAAGAACACTTTGTAGCTTCAGGAAGAAACCATGACTTATGCAGTGGGAACTCCTAGTGCCTTTCTCTGATTATCTTCTCATAACTTGTTACATAAGTGTAAGCCATAGGTAACATCATCATACTTCAGATACATTTCCTCAATTCATAGCCGTTCTAGACTTCAGGGGTGTCTGTATTCGAGGCAGGATCTCTTTTTAAGTTACTTAATTTCTATAGCTCAATGTAGTTTCCTCAATGTAAAATTTAGGTAGCAATATTATCACATCCTTTGTGGTGCTATGTATATGAGGAAAATCTTTAATAAAATTACTCAGCACCAAGGTTGGTATGTGGTACATGTAAAATAAATGTTGAGTTAGTATTACTATTATTATCTTTAATATAATTAGTAATACTGCCTAAATCAAAGTAATACCTTTTTTTTTAGGGTGGCTTTCAAGTTAGAGTCAAACAGTGAGGCATTAGGAGGAAATATAAAACTCAATTCAAAAAGTCACATTTTATAAAGGGAGCATGAAACTTCCATGCAAGTATTGAGTTATTTGTAATATATTTTGTAACTTTTTCAAATGCATTTATAATTAACTCCATTTAAAGTAGTGCCAAAAAAAAACGTCTTCTAAAAGACAATGATTATCAAATGAAGTAAATTCCACCTCCAGTATCAAGACTACTTGTGATGAGACTGATGAGAAATAATTTATCTATGCTAGTACTATAACCAATAAACATGAAGAACAGATAATATGTTACAAAAATGTACATGCAGAAACCCTATCCTATGTGCAGTGATAAATTTACTCCTGTGTATTTGTTTATTTTCACACATTCTCCATGATAACTAAATCTAATTACATTTAACAGCTACTCTGTATACGCAAATTCACATTAAGAATGAGCTTCATCAAAAAATGATCACTCCAATTCTTAAGCCTGTATTTGAAACATTGAAAAATGACATTTTAATGATTTCCAAATGCAGACTATATAAACTATTCAGGAATTATTATTACAAAACCTAAAATAAACTATGCTCAAAATGAATTAAAAAGGAGAAGTAAAACAAAAGGAATGTTAAATATGGCAAGAAATTTATTCTTTTCTGAAGGAATTAGACGAGGAAAGAGATAAAGGTAAAATTTATTTTATCAGCAAGTTATGTTAAAGCACATATATTTTTCTTGGTGATGTAAATGAATAGAAATTGCTGTTTAACTTCCAACTGATTAATTTTTAGAATTGTTCAAGGCAAAAGGAGCACAGTATCACTTAAAAATCATGCTGAATTTTCAGTTATTTTCAAATTCCACCTCTAAAACTGAGTAGTTGCTTGAAGATATCAATGATTTGCACAGATCTTATCAAAAGCATCTTAAAAATCAAGCCATAAATATAAACAGCACCATTGATCAATGGTTATCTCTTAGTTGGTGGGAAGTAAAAGAAGTGTGGAAATAAGAGTAACAGGTAATAGATATTTTTTTCTGGCTACTATCTTTGCAAATAGCTAGTAGACATAGTAGTAGGTATTACCTCTAACATGGACAATGTTTTTATTGTTAAACTTGATGTCCACAGAATTCCAACACATATTGGCTGACACAAATGTCATATAGCTTTCTTAACCTCGTCATTTTGCAGGTTCATTGATTTTAAGACCCTCAGTAAAAAAAACACTTAATGTTTCAAAGTATTAGATGCAATTATGAAAATAGTATAGTGGCTTTGCTTTTACTATTATAACATTATTCCGAAGATAGTATCTGGTTCTAAATTTTCTCCTACCCCTAGACACGTTTAAAAGAAGATTCCCAAGTTATATTTGGTGCCTGTACATATGCATTTCTCCAGGGGAGGGGGGTTGGGGGTTCTCTATCTATATATATAGATATCAATTTGGCATAATATCTGAAGATGCTTTCTCATTTCTTTAAATCAAGCTAGCCTTAATTTCAGAACATGTTCTGCCTTATAAAAACATATAGACTTTTGAGTATAAAAGGTCAGAATGAATTCAAACTCATATGCTACTTTTTGTATTTTCTAGGCATTTTATAGATGAAAGTAATAATACTGACCCTGTGGGGAACAAAATAGGTACAGGTGTGTTCCCTACACTGATTGAGTTTTTAATAGGGATGTGTGTGTGTGTGTGTGTTTGATGCAGAGTGTTGGGTGAAATAGTGAGGTAGGGATACATGAAGAGTTATGCTACAATAATCCAAAGTAGACTAGGAAGAAGTTCCCCCCATCCAAAGAGATGTTATCTCTGCTGTACATGCTCAGGGAATTTGAAGAAGAAATTGGATAAAGAGAATTGTTAAAATATGAAATAAATTTGAAAAAGAAAATTATAAGAATTTGAAGAACTGATAAAAATATGCTTAAGCAAATGAAAGGGGGAGCAATTATTTTTCACTTATTGGATTCGGGTGCTCAGACAGGGTAGCTTCATTCCCAAACTCTCTGAAAGAGAGATAGTTATCTGCAGTGCTATGCCTGCATTTATAAGTTAAAGACTATAAGAAATATAATGTTTCACTAAAAAAGAAAAAAAACCCTTCCAGGTGGGACTGGGCACCACAGCTGTTTGTATTTCTTCACAGTCAAGATTTAAATCTAATAGTGTGACTTTTTAAGATAGGGTAGAGGTTGGCTGATACCAAAACACAGCTAACTTCCATTATCTCACCAAGTAGGTCCTCAGAGTCTCTAGCCAAAACTCTGAAAGGGGCCTTTGTAAGGTTGCAGGAGATAAGCCACAATTACAAAGCCTAGCGTTTTGGTAAAGGGCTATCTTTACTACTTGAGAACCCCAATTCAATATCATCCTATCAGTTCTAATAACCAAACAGTGGAAAATAAACATGGTGCAGCCCCAACAGAAGAACTCTGGAAATATTAATAACCAGAGTACATCAACCCCCCAAGAAATGACAAAGGAGATGCAACTGAAGAAGGCATGCATAGACAAATGGTAGCAATGTCAGAAGTCAAATTCAGAATATGGATTGCAAATAAGATAAATAGAATGGAAAAAAAGATAGAAATTGAATTCCAAAGAGTAGTTCTAAAGTTGTCTAAAGAATGAATTCAAAAACAAAGTCACCAAAGATATAGGCATAATGAGAAAAGAGATAGCAGAGCTCAAGGAAACAAAAAAGTTAGTTGAGGAATTCCAAAATACAGTAGAATCCCTCAGTAATAGAGTTGACCAGACAGAAGGATCTCTGAAACTGAAGACAAAGCTTTTGAAGTTCCCAAACACTCAAAGAGGCAGACAAATGGAGAGCAAAAACTAATCATTCCCTGAGAGAGCTGTGGGATCACTCCAAAAGATCAAATATTCATCTTCTAGGAATTACTAAAGAAGAGGATGGCCCTACAGGTACAGATGCTCTACTCCAAGAGATTTTGGAGGAGAATTTCCCAAGCATTGCAAGAGATACAGAACTTCAGATAGTAGACAATTTCAGAACTCCAGCAAGACTCAATCCAAATAAACCATCTCCTAGACACATTGTGATTAACTTTGCCAAAGTTAAGACAAAGGAGAAAATTCTGCAAGCAGCCAGATGTTAGAAAAGCATCACCTACAAAGGGAGAAGTATCAGAATGACTTCAGCTCTTTCAGCTGAAACATTTCAAGCCAGAAGAAGACAGTCATCGACCTTCAGTCTCCTAAAGCAAAACAACTTCCAGCCCAGAATCCTGTATCCAGCCAAACTGAGTTTCATTTGTGATGGAGAAATCAAATACTTTAATGACATAGACATGTTGAAGAAATTTGCCATAACTAAACCAACTCTTCAGGATATTCTCAGACCAATCCTGCACAATGACCAGCACAATACTCTACCTCAAAAGTAAACTCACCCAGAAATTTTTGAACAAAACCCAACTTCCACAGTGGTGAAAGGATTAAAAATGTCCACTGGACATCCAAAAATAATGACACCCAAAACACAACCAGGCTTATCAATTCTGTAAATTAATGTAAATGGTTTAAATTGTCCTCTAAACAGGCACAGACTGGGTGACTGGATACATAAACTCAGACCAGATATATGATGTATACAAGAATCTCACTTTACCTTAAAAGATAAAAATAAAATCAGGGTGAAGGGATGGATTTGTATAATATAGGCAAATGGAAGCCAGAAAAAAAGCAAGAGTTGCAATTTTAGTAGCAGATGCAATTGGCTTTAAACCAACAAAGATAAAGAAAGATAAGGAAGTTCACTACATATTTGTCAAGGGAAACACCCAACATGAAGAAATTTTGATAATTAAAATTTATGCACCCTACCAAAATGCTCCTCAATTCATAAAGCAACCCTAATGCATATTTAACAACTTGATAGCTTCCTGCACTATAATAGTTGGAGATTTTAACACCCCTTTGACAGTTTGGGTAGATCCTCCAAGAAGAAACTAAACAAATAAATATTAGAATTAAACCTGATGCTAGAAAAATGAACTTCACACACTTCTACAGAACATTTCACCCTAATAAAGCTGAATATACATTCTTCTCATCAGCCCAAGAATCATCCTCCAAAATAAATCATATCCTAGGACACAAGACTAACCTCAGCAAATTTAAAAGCATAGAAATTATTCCTTATATCTTCTCAGACCACCATAGAATAAAAGTTGAACTCAACAGCAATAGGAATCATCATACTCAAAGAAAGTCATGGAAACTAAATAATCTTAGGTTCAATGATAGCTGGGTAAAAGATAAGATTAAGAAGGGGCCCTCCCCCCCTTACCCAATGAACCAGAAGCCTAACCCCTGCTGGGACTGAAGAAGGAGGTTCATGAGCAATACCCCCCTTCCCTGTCTGTTGGTCCAAGCACCCCCACTAGCAAGAGACTCTGGGGCCCCCGCTGTGCCCCCCCAGGATCTCCTCTGACAGCTGCGCAGCCTCGCACCCTGCGCCTTGTGACCCGTGCCCAACTGGACCTCTGTAAAACTGTCGCTGCAACCCGCAACCGGTGACCAGCGGCCACCCGGACATGCATATGAGTGACGCCGTGACCCGCAACCCATGACCCATGGCCGCCCATACCTCTGTGCAACCTGCACCACAACTTGCGACCCAAGACACGTGGCCACCCAGACCACCGTGCACGTTGGGCTGCGACCCATGACCCGTCCCCGCCAGACCTCTGCACACCCTGACAAGGAACTCCAGCAGATGCGCTAACCTGCATCCTCCCTTCCATACTCTACCTGCCTCATCACCAGCCCACTCGTATGGCCAGGGACTTTGGTAGCTACACGCTGTCTGGAGCCCTCCCTGCTTCTGCATGGAGCCCTTCTCCTGGACAGAGACTGCAGAGCATAGTGCTCTCTGTGTCAAAGTCACCAGGTGCCAGGAACTCCCACAACCATGTGCACTGTCCCCTGCCAAGTTGTTGAATCTGGGTGTGCCACACTCTGGAGATACTCCCACAACCAGAACTCCCTGGCTGGGGCAGCCTTAGAGGAACTACACAGGGTCACTTCCTACAAAGTTCTAGCAACAATAGAGTGATCCCGCTGGGGTCTAATCTTGGAGAGACATCTCCCCAACTCTGACGAACCACAGAGGCAACGGTGAAAAACAATCATGAGGCAAAATCAACAGAAAAACTGTGGCAATATCAATGATCAGAGTAGCTAGACTCCCCGAAGGATCAATGGGGCAGTCACAGCGCAAGATCCCATGCAAAAACAAATAACTCAGATGACAGAAATCTAATTCAGAATCTGGATAACAAATAAGATTGAATTAGAATTCCAAGCAGTAACCCAAAAGATGTCTCAAGAATTCAATGAACTCAAAGACCGAATGACCAAAGATTTTCACATACTGAGACAAGAAGTTGCAGCCCTCAAAGATTTGAGAAACACAGTAGAATCCCTCAGCAACAGAACAAAGCAAGCAGAAGAAAGGATTTCTGACATTGAAGACAAAGCTTTTGAATGCTCCAAAACTCTCAAAGAGGAAGAGAAATGGAGTGCAAAAACAGATCACTCCCTCAGAGAGCTCTGGGATAATTCAAAGAAAACAAATATTCATGTTATAGGGATCCCTGAAAACAATAAAGTGGTTTTATAAGACACAGAGTCTCTTCTTCATGAGATTATGAAAGAGAACTTTCCAGACATGCCAAGAGATTCCAAAATTCAGATTACAGACAGTTTCAGAACACCAGCATGACTCTGAATGAGACATCCCCCAGACACAGCATAATCAATTTCACTAAAATTAATATGAAGGAGAAAATTATGAAAGCAACCAGATGAAAGAAAACCATAACCTACAAGGGGAAGAATATTAGAACAAATTCAGATCTCTCTGCTAAAATCTTTCAAGCTAGAAGAGGATGTTCATTGACTTTTAATCTCCTGAAACAAAATAGCTTTCAACCCAGGATCCTGTACCCAGCTAAACTGAGTTTCATTTATGATGGAGAAATTAAATACTTTAATGACATTCACAAATTGAAGAAATTTACCATAAGTAAACCAGCTCTCCAGGATATTCTCAGACCTATCCATAAATACCAGCGTAATCCTCCACCACAAAAGTAAACCCACCCAGAAACTTTTGATCAAATTCCAACTTCCATAGTTGCAAAAGGTTTAAAAGTATCCACCAGACTCTTGAAAGGCTTATTAATATTCTCAATTAATGTGAATGATTTAAATTGTCCTCTAAAGAGTCACAGGTTGGCTGACAGGATACAAAAACTCAAGCCAGATACATGGTGCTTACAAGAATCTCATCTTACCTTAAAAGAGAAATATAGACTCAAGGTGAAGGGATGGTCGTCTATTTTACAGGAAAATGGAAAGCAGAAAAAAGCAGGCATTGCAAGCCTATTCACAGATACAATAGGCTTTAAAACAACTAAAAAAAGGAAAGTAAGAATGGACACTTCATATTTGTTAAATATAATACTCAATCTGATGAGATTTCAATTATTAATATTTATGCACCCAGCCAGAATGCACCTCAACTTATAAGAGAAACTCTAACAGACATGGGCAACTTTATTTCCTCCAGTGCCGTAGTAGTTGGAGATTTTAACACACTTTTAGCAGTGTTGGATAGATCCTCCAAAAAGAAACTAAGCAAAGAAATTTTAGATTTAAACTTAACCATTCAAAATCTGAATTTAACTGACATCTACAGAACATTTTATTCCAAACAAAACTGAATACACATTCCTCTTATCAGCCCAAGAAAGATACTCCAAAATTGACCACATCCTAGGTCACAAACCTAACCTTAGAAAATTTAAAACAAAAATTAAGAAGGAAATCACCAAATTTATGGAACAAAACAACAATGAATGAACAAAACACGAATTCTCAGAACCTCTGGGATACTGCAAAGACAGTCCTAAGAGGGAAATTTATAGCACTGCAAGCCTTCCCAAGAAAATGGAAAGAGAAGTTAACTTAATGGGACATTTCAAGCAACTGGAGAAGGAGGAACATTCTAACCCCAAACCCAGCAGAGGAAAAGAAATAACCAAAATCAGAGCAGAATTAAATGAAATTGAAAGCAAAAGAATTATACAACAGATTATAAATCCAAAAGTTGGTTTTTTGAATAGATCAATAGAATAGATAAACTTTTGGCCAACCTAACTAGGAAAAAAAAGAGTAAAATTTCCAATTTCATCAATCAGAAATGGTAAAGATGAAATAACAACAGACCCTTCAGATATTAAAAAAATCCTTAATGAATATTACAAGAAACTTTACTCTCAGAAATATGAAAATCAGAAAGAAATTTGCCAATACTTGAAAGTACACCACCTAACAAGACTTAGCCAGAATGAAGTATAAATGTCGAAAGGCCTATATCAAGTTCTCAAATAGCATCAACTATACAAAATCTCCCTAAAGAGAAAAGCCCAGGACCAGAAGGCTTTACGTCAGAATTCTACCAAACCTTTAAAGAAGAACTAGTACCTATATTACTAACCTCTTCCAAAATATAGAAAAAAAAAGGAATACTACCAAACACATTCTATGAAGCAAACGTCATCTTGATCCCTAAACCAGGGAAAGATCCAACAAGAAAAGAAAATTATAGACCAATATCACTTAAGAATATTGATGCAAAAGTACTCAATAAATTCCTAACAAACAGAATCCAACAACACATCAAAAAAATTATACGCCATGACCAAGTGGTATTTACCCCAGGGTCTCAAGCCTGGTTCAACATATGTAAATCTATAAATGTAATTCAACACATAAACACACTAAAAAATAAATATCATGTCATTCTCTCAATTGATGCAGAACAAGCTTTTGATTATATCCAGCATCCTATCGTGATCAGAACACTTAAGAAAATTGGTATAGAAGGGACATTTCTTTTTTTTGTTGTTGTTATTAAATCATAGCTGTGCACATCGATATGATCATGGGGCATCATACACTAGTTTCATAAACTGTTTGACACATTTTCATCACACTGGTCTATATAGCCTTCCTGGCATGTTTTTAGTTGTTGTGCCAAGACATTTACATTCTACACGTACTAAGTTTCACATATATTCTTGCAAGATGCACCGCCACCTACAGGAAGCCAACAGCCAATATCATATTGAATGAAGTTAAATTGAAATCATTTCCACTCAGATCAGGAACCAGGCAAGGTTGTCTACTGTCTTCATTGCTCTTTAACATTCTAATGGAAGTTTTAGCCATTGCAATTAGGGAAGAAAAGGCGATCAGGAGTATCCACAGAGGGTCAGAATAGGTCAAACTTTCACTCTTCACAGATGATATGATCATATATCTGGAAAACACTAGGGATTCTACTACAAAACTTTTAGAAGTGATCAAGGAATACAGCAATGTCTCAGGCTACAAAATCAACACCCATAAATCTTTAGCCTTTACATATACCAATAACCAAACTGAAAAAATAGTCAAGGACTCTATTCCTTTCACAGTAGTGCCAAAGAAGACGAAATATTTGGTAGTATACCTAACAAAGAATGTGAAAGATCTCTACAAAGAGAACTATGAAACTTTAAGAAAAGAAGTAGTTGAAGATGTTAACAAATGAAAAAACATACCATGCTCATGGCTGGGAAGAATCAACATTGTTAAAATGTGTATACTACCCAAAGAAATATACAATTTTAATGCAATTCTTATCAAAGCTCCATTGTCATATTTTAAAGATCTTGAAAAAATAATACTTCATTTCATATGGAATCAGAAAAAACCTCGAATAGCCAAAACATTACTTAGAAATAAAAACAAAGCAGAAGGAATCACGCTATCAGACCTGAGACTGTACTATAAATCAATAGTGATCAAAACAGCACGGTACTGGCACAAAAACAGAGAAGTAGATGTCTGATAGAGAACCAAGAGATGAATTCAGCTACTTACCGTTATTTGATCCTTGAAAAGCCAATTAAAAACATTCAGTGGGGACAAATGGTGCTGGGTGAACTGGCTGGCGATGTAAGACTGAAACTGGACCCACACCTTTCACCATTAACTAAGATAGATTCTCACTGGATAAAAGATTTAAACTTAAGACATGAAACTATAAAAATACTAGAAGAAAGTGCAGGGAAAACTCTTGCAGGTGTTGGCCTGCGTGAATATTTTATGAGGAGGACTCCCCAGGCTATTGAAGCAGTATCAAAAATACATTACTGGGACCTGATCAAACTAAAAAGCTTCTGCACAGCCAACTACATAGTAAGTAAAGCAAGCAGACATCCCTCAGAATGGGAGAAAATATCTGCAGGTTATACCTCTGATAAAGGTTTAATAACCAGAATCTATAGAGAACTCAAACATATTAGCAAGAAAAGAACATGTGATCTCATCTCAGGGTGGGCAAAGGACTTGAAGAGAAACTTCTCTAAAGAAGACAGACGCATGAGCTACAGATACATGAAAAAAAGCTCATCATCCTAATCATCAGATAAATGCGAATTTAAACTACTTTGAGATATCACCTAACCCCAGTAAGAGTAGCCCACATAACAAAATCCCAAAACCAGAGATGCTGGCATTGATGTGGAGAAAAGGGCACACTTCTACACTGCTAGTGGGACTGCACACTAATATGTTCCTTTTATAAGGATGTTTGGAGAATACTTAGAGATCTAAAAATAGACCTGCCATTCATTCCTATAATTCCTATACTAGGTATATACCCAGAAGACCAAAAATCACAATATAATAAAGACATCTGTACCAGAATGTTTATTGCAGCCCAATTCATAATTGCTAAGTCATGGAAGAAACCCATGTGCCTATCGACCCACGAATGGACTATCAAATTGTGATACATGTATACCATGGAATATTAAGCAGCCTTAAAGAAAGATGGAGACTTTACCTCTTTCATGTTTACATGGATGGAGCTGGAACATATTCTTCGCAAAGTATCTCAAGAATGGAAGAAAAAATATCCAATGTACTCAGCTCTACTATGAAGCTAATTTATAGCTTTCATATGAGGCTATAACCTAACCATAGCACAAGAATATGGGGAAAGGGCCACAGGAGGGGAAGGGAGGTAGGAGGTAAGGGCGGAGGGAGAGTAATGGTGTAAAATTGAAAACATTTCCACTTAGATCAGGAATGAGGCAAGGATGCCCACTGTCTCCATTGCTATTCAACATAGTAATGGAAGTCTTAGCCATAACAATCAGGCAAGAGAAGGTGATCAAAGGTATCCAAATGGGGTCAGAGGTGATCAAACTCTCACTCTTTGCTGATGTTATGATCCTATACCTGGAAAATCCCAGGAACTCAACTTCAAAACTCTTGGAAGTGATCAAGGAATACAGCAGCATCTCAGGATACAAAATCAATACTTACAAGGCAGTAGTTTGTATATATGCCAACAGTAGTCAAGCTGAAAAAACAGTCAGGGACACTGTTCCTTTTATGATAATGCCCAAGAAGATAAAATATCTGGGAATTTGCCTACCAAAGTACATGGAAGATCTCTATAAAGAGAACTCTGAGAAAAGAAATAGCTGAAGATGTTAACAAATGGAAAAACATACCATGCACATGGCTGGGAAGAATCAACTTTGTTAAAATGTCCATACTACCCAAAGCAATCCACAGATTTAATGCAATCACTATTAAAGCACAATTGTCATACTTCAAAGAACTTGAAAAAATAGTACTTCATTTTATATGGAACCAGAAAAAACCTCTGATAGCAAATCATTACTGAGAAATAAGAACACATCAGGAGATATCAAATTACCAGACTTCAGGCTATACTATAAATATTAGTGATCAAAACAGCATGGTACTGGCACAAAAACAGAGCAGTAGATTTATGGAACTGAATAGAGAACCAAGAGATGAACCCAGCTACTTATCCCCATTTGATCTTCGACAAGCCTATCAAAAATATTCAGTGGGGGAAAGACTCCCTGTTTAACAAATAGTGCTGGGTGAACTGTCTGGTGACCTGTAGAAGACTGAAACTGGACCCCTACTTTTCACCATTAACAAAAATTGATTCTCATTGGATAAAAGATTTAAGCTTAAGACATGAAACTATAAAAATACTAGAAGAGAGTGCAGGGAAAATACTTGAAAAAAATTGGCCTGGGAGAATACTTTATGAGAAGGACCTCCAAGACAATTGAAGCAACACCAAAAATACATTACTGGGATCTGATCAAACTAAAAAGCTTTTACCCACAGACTCCACAGTATGTCAGGGATAATAATTCTTACCCACTCTCCATTTTATTCTCAGGATGCTGGAAACGACTGAGTCATCGATGGTATAATATTGTACCCAGGAGGTTAAACAGTGACTTGTATGTGTGGAATCTTATGAAAAAAGAGCCTGGAGGATTTACCAGGGCAAGGCCTCATCTTTTTATTGGCTTTTCATGAGGAAGGTATGGAATAGGGAGAGACAAAGAAGGGTTTGGGCATTGAGTTGATGCCTTAATGCTTTTTTTTTAAATCATAGCTGTATACATGAATGCAATCATGGGGTACCCTGAATGCTTTTAATCTGGACAACCAATGGTTAACTGAATAAGGAGGGGTGATGGAAGAAGCTCAAGTAATGGGGTGCTAGCCATTATACCAAGGGTGCACCCTGATTACACTGATGGTATATTAACAGGTTAATAAATATGAGGAGATATGATAAATGTTATGTTTGCTTTATCACAATAAAATATTGAAAAAAATAAAAAATAATAAAATAAATAAAAATAAAAAGCTTTTACACAGCCAAAAGCACAGTAAGTAAAGCAAACAGACAACCTTCAGAATGAGAGAAAATTGTTGCAGGTTATGCTTCTGACAAAGGTCTGATAACTAGAATCTACAGAGAACTCAAAGTAAGAAAAGTATAAATAACCCATTTCTATGTGGGCAAGAGACTTGAACAGAAACTTCTCTGATGAAGACAGGCCCATGGCCTACAAACACAAGAAAAAATGCTCATCATCCTTAATCTTCAGAGAAATGCCAATCAAAACCACTTTGAGATATCATCTAACTCCAGTAAGATTAGCCCAAATCACAAATTCCCAAAAATACAGATGTTGGCGTGGATGCAGAGAGAAGGGAACACTCCTACACTCCTGGTGGGAATGCAAGCTTTTGACCTTTTTGGAAAGAAGTTTGGAGGACACTCAAGGCATTAAAAGTAGACCTATCATTCAATCTTGCAATTCTTCTACTAGATATATACCCAGATGATCAAAAAGTATTTTACAACAAAGACATTTGCACCAGAACGTTTATTGCAGCCCAATTCATAATAGCCAAGACATGGAAACAGCCCATCGACCCATGAATGGATTAACAAATTTTGGTGTATGTACACCATGGAATACTATGCAGCCATAAAAAAGATGGAGACTTCACATCTTTTATGTTTACCTCGATGGAGCTGGAACATATTCTTCTTAGTAAAGTATCTCAAGAATGGAAAAAAAGTATTCAATGTACTCAATACTACTATGAAATCAATGTATAACCACTTATACATTCATACAAATAGTAAAACATAACTATAGTCCAGAAACTAGAAGGGAAGATGAGAGAGAGGGGAGGGGAGGGGGTAAATGAGAGGGGAGGGAGGATATGGGAGGAGAGAGAGTATTTAGGGGGACCTCACCTAATGTGCATGATGCAATGGTACATTTCAAAACTATTGAGAAATGAGTATAATTGTGATGGATGTGTTACTTAGTTCAATGTAAGTATTTCACCTTGTGTATTAACATAGTACCCTGAACCCCATAAAAGCATCAATGTAAAAATTTATGATTGAATAAAAAATAATAATAATAATAAAATAAAACCTTCCAAATATAGAAGTGAATTAGCTCTAATTGGTCCATGTGTTTGTTTTGAGACCAATAACTACGGATAGAGAACGTTACGCTCTGATAACCCTGGACTAAATTATAAGATAGGGGTGGAATCAGACTTATCTAAACACTGCAACATCAAAAGAGCCAATGAGCGCTAATGATAAAAAAAAGAATAGAATAAATATTTAATATGCACAAACTGATATGTAATTGTATAATATGTGACATTTGTTTGCAGAAATTTATAAGCTATGTTGTCATAATTAATTTACTAGACTTTTACAGATTGTTTCACTGAAATTGTTTTAAGTTCCTATCACGAGTGTTATATATAGAACTAATGATACTAACATTTATGTCATGCCATTTATCATGCATTGTGAAGTTTCTAACATCTCTTGCAATATCCTGTCTTATTGTGTGGAAATCACTGTTCTATTCATGTTATAATTTACATATTTTAGAATTTCCGAAAGAGGATGGCAAATGTCTTATTAAAAGCTTTGTCCCTTTACAATTGCAATTTTTTGTTTGTTTATCATCCAGGTTATGTGTTAGAAAGATAATGATTAAATGAATAGAATCAGGAGTCCGATACACCTAAATTTTAGTGCTTGTTATGCGTATTAAAATCAACAAATATACAGCAATAGTCAGAATTGTTTTAGGAAGAAAACCTAATTTTAAAATTCTTTCTCATAATAGTTTCAGATATTATATTTATTTTTTTGAAAATTTCTTAACTAAATGTCCCTGTCAACTTTAATTAGACTACTTGACCTACTCTCAAAGGTTTTGATTTCACATTTCTGAATCTTCATTTCTTAACCTGTAAGTTGGACGAGCAAGAATCTAGTAAGGACTGTGCTAAGTAATCTATGTTTGTTATCTTATTTAATCCTCCACACAACAATTTTACAAATGAGAAGGTAGAGATTCTGAGGGTTAAAAAAACTGGAAAAATTACACAAGAATTCGTAAGCTGGTACTGAATTTAAATTACAATTGTCAGACGTTTGATCATTTTTCTCTGCACACATAATTATAATTCTTTAATTCAACATTTTAAAAATAGAATTAGAGGGAATTTCAAAATATGTCTAGTGGTCCAAGCCTGGACTATTGAAACTAGGAGGAAACTAACAGGCAAGCAAGCAAATAAAATAAATGAATGAATAAATAAATAAATAAGAGACTTGTGGAATGAACTAGGCAATATCCTTCCTATCTCCTGATCCTCAGCAGAACATGATGCACATGCTTCCAATAGTTCAAAGGCCAGATATTTTGATCTGCCTATATAAAAGTCTCAGAAGTATCTTTAGTTGCCAGACTATATTACCCTTTTTCCTACACCTTTTTTCCTAAACGTAATAATGTTCCCTTAATCATAATCGAAAAATGAACTATTTCACTTAACAATGTCTTTCTAGCTACATTTGGAATTACAACATCAGGTAGATTGATATTTCATGTTAATTTGTGAAATATTGAAACATTGACTATTATAACCCTAAAATAAGGCTATAATAATCAAACAACATGATACTGGTATAAAAGTAGACATGTACACCAATGGAACAGAATAGAGAACCCAGTAGTAAAAGCATATAGCTACAACCAACTGATTTTTGACAAAGCACACACAAACGTACACTGGGAAAAGAATGCCTTATTCAATAAATGACGCTGGGAAAATTCCACAGCCCCATGCAGAAAAATGACACTGGCCCCAAGCAGAAAAATGACACTTGAGATTAACTCAAGATGGATTAAAGACTTAAATATAAGGCCTAAAACCATGAAAAATTCTAGACAAAAACGTAGGCGAAACTCTTTTAGACATTGACCTAGGGCAAAGGATTTATCACTAAGCCCCTAAAGCTGCTGTCGCCAACCAGGCCACACAGTAGTAGTTCAGTGGTAGGTGAGCAAGTAAGCAAAGCTTAATTTGTACTTATCACCATTCCCCAGTCCCCATTGCCTTCATCATGGCCTGAGCATCATCTCCTGTCAGATGAGTGGACACAGTAGATTCTCACAGGAGCACACATGCCACCTTAAATGGCACATGTGAGGGATCTAGGTTACCCACTTCGTGTTCAAACTTAAGGCCTGATGATCTGAGATGGAGCTGAGAAGGTGATGCTGGTGCTGAGGAGCAGCTGCATATACAGTTTATTATTAACAGAGAGGTTTGACTGCACAGAGATCATAACAAATCAATTGTTTACAGTGATAGTGATATCAAAACACTATCATTGAGTGGCAAGTGACAATTAAGCTGCGTCTCTCGTACCAAACACAGGGTCTCACTGATTCTGTATTATGGTGAGCTGTATAATTATTTAATTACATATTATAATGTAATATGTGGGTCTTATGAAAGTTTTGAAACACACAAAAATTAAGAAAGGTAAAATTTGCATGGACTGAAACAGATGAAGACCTCCCAGCATCAAGGATCGTATGGGCGAATTAGAAAGGAAGGTGTCAACTGTATTTCTTGGAAGTGAAGTAAAGGACCATAACACAGCCTGTCTCCAAACTTTCATATGTTATGATAGAAATAAAATGCTTGAAAAACGTAAAGCACTTGAATCATCCCCAAATCTTCCTGCTTCCCCTGGTCCACAGACAAATTGTCTTCTGTGAAACTGGTTTCTGGTACCAAAATGGTTGGGGACACTGCTGTACAGGGTTGTATTCATATATTTTTCATAAAGAGGAACAATGGAGATGGGAAACTAAGATGCATAGAGGTTGGGAGGAGGGTGGAAGATAAAATTCTACCTATTGGAAACAGTGCATACTATTTTTGTGGAGGTACATTGAAAGCCCGGCTTCAGCATGATACAATTCATCCACGTAACAAAAAGTACCCCTTAAATGGTTTTTTTTCTGCTGTTTTGGCTGGGGCTGGGCTTGAATCTGCCACCCCCGGTATATGGGGCCGGTGCCCTACTCCTTGAGGCGCAGGCCTTGCCCCCTAAATTTTTAAAACTACAAAAACAATTTGTTCTGATTCAATGTATTCAGCTTCAAATATCAAAGACATGAATATAATTATTATTTCTTTGTTCTTGCTTCACTATTTTGATAACATAACTGGAAAATTCACACAATTGAAAACTATAAGTTATTTAAAAATACTTTTAAATGGCTATTTGAAACTAAGTTATTTAAAAAATATTTTCTATATTATTTATTTTTCAAATTTGTTTTTATGGTAAAATAAAGAAATAGTAGATCAAGAGGTTTTTATTGAAAAAATATAATATGACTTGAATTTGAAATATTTCACATCTATTAGCATTTTTTCAACATTGATATACAATGAACATAGAACCAATACAAATATAAATACTTCTTTGGAGAATAGTTTGCAATATCTTTTATAATTTAACGTGTGCATATTGATTTAATAATTTCATTTCCAGGATTTTTTCTTAAAGTGATATATACCTATTAGCATATTATTTGCACTGTTGTTAGTAATTTTTAAATATTAGAAACATGTGAAAGTGTATGAATATGAAGATTAGTAAATTATGCTCCATTACTATAATAAAAGACTAAAGAATAAAGCTTATCTACATGATTGTGAGATGAAACCATCTCAAGGATATAATATGAAGCAATAATAACTAATACAATAGTCATAAAGTAAAAGAGCAAATTAATAAATAAATTAAAATTGAAATTAATAAAGAAATATATACACACTTGTAAAGACATTGGATATTAAAAGAAAGTAAATAATATCTCTTCTAAGAGCAATTGATGGCAGTGGGGTAAGAGGCTTTTTTTTTTTTTTTTTTTTTTCTTTTGCAACATTTAGGATTTTTATCTGTACAAATATTTATAGTAAATATGCTATTCTTCTCTGGAGAAAGAATCTGATCCAATACAAACATTTGTACGTAAGTCCTTTGGGGAGCTATAATACCTAAACTACAAATTTACCAGTGAAAAACATATTATGAACAACTTTCTAAGCTGAACTTCTTAAATAAATTCTAACAAAATGAACAAAAGACATATAACATACAGATGGAAGGAGAAGCATTCCTATAATCTTCCTAAAGGAAATAAGTAACTCTTGAGATGAAATTAGGAAAGAGCAGTGTGAGGTATAAAATACTGCAATATTGTAGCTGTCATAACTGATACCTTTGATTATTGATATGGAAAAGCTAGAGTATGTAGTACATTCCTTACAACTGAGGCTGGCAGAGACAGCCAGAAAACTTCCACCACTGAAATGACCCAGGTTACCCAAGGTCACTCCACCAATGTGTGTTAAAATTAGAAATGAACTGCAGCTTGTAAAGAATCCCTTATTGTATTAAAATACACTGTCTACTAGGAATATGTGGCATTCATCATGGTGACACTTTACCCTTAGGCTGGACCATTGTGGTGTGACATCCATAATAAAAAAGCAATAAAGAAGAGAAAAAGAAAAGCCATTTATTTAAGTTAAAGTGTGTACCTCTTCTCCCACAACTCCAAATTTACCAGGATACCTATTTCATCACATGGGTCTAATACAGTAATTGGGAACAAGATGGAAGGGTAACATTGGGGGTAACAAAAGCATGGGAGGCCTTGGCGCCCGTAGGTCAGTGGTTAGGGAGTCAGCCACATACACCCCAGCTGGCGAGTTCAAACTGGCCTGGGCCTGCTAAACAACAATGACAATTGCAAAAATGACAATTAAAAAAAAAAAGCCAGGCATTGTGGTGGGCACCTGTAGTCCCAGCTACTTAGGAGGCTGAGGCAAGAGAATCGCTTAAGCCCAAGAATTGGAGGTTGCTGTGAGCTGTGATGCCACGGCATTCTACTGAGGGTGACACAGTGAAACTCTGTCCCCTCCCCCCCAAAAAGAAAGAAAAGAAAAAAAAAAACAACAAAAAAAAACATCTGGGATGACTTTTAGATTCAAACTCCATGCCCCCATCACTCCTTAAACTGAATTTCTGATCAACATGAACAAAATACAAGCATGCTTTATAAAGACATTTCCTCAGCTCCCTATTATTTGCTTTAAACGTGTATAAAAAGTATTAAAGTATGATGTGTTGTCCAAGTATGTCCTACATCTTTAACTTATGACATCTCTTATCTGCAAAAATCAAATTCAAGTTTATTAAAATGGATTTATATTTTATAGATATCAATTACTTACATATGTTTGAATAGTAATTTTATTCCTCAACAATCTCTTGGGAGGAAATAAAGTATGAAGTTTTTCTTGAACTTTAACTACAGGAAAATGACTTCACCATTACCTTTTTGTTTCTAATAAACTGTCTCAACAGTCATTTACTTTGACATTACATAACCTGGCCCAGAAGTTTGCTGCTTTGAAGGGAGGGACCCAGTGCTAGCAGGATTCAACTTCTAACCCTAGAACCCTTGGGCTTTGAATAATCATGAGACATAGCCAGGCAGCAAACACCACAGGCTTTGTGTGAGACCAAGGTGGGTTAGGGGGTTACATGACAGAGTCTCAGCTGCAATGGCCAGATAACTGTGAGGGTGTGCCCACATAGTTCTCCCCCAAATCTGGCAGTTGGACACAGAAAGTGGGAGACACTGTCTGGTAATCCAGAGATCCTCTCATATCTTGCCTATTTGAGATTCTCTCAAATCTTACCATCCCAGAAAGAGAAACTTGATGGCCTTAGAGGTTGCTGTGCCAAATAAGCCATAGGTCACCGTATATGAGAAGCTTGGAGCCAGCAAGCCCCACCCATGCCAATCAGCTGAATTGTCCTTTCTTCTTCAATGAGAATAGACATCCAAGGTGACTGCAACAGTCACTGAGCTTGGGGCACCCCCAGTGCTGATACGGTAGCAATTTACAAAGACTTAAATCACAACACTCATTTTTTTTTGAATATCTAGAAAACCTTCTGAAGAAAGGTTCCTCCCTTCAAAGCAGCAAATTTCTTCTGGGCCACGGTGGATCTAGAAATGCCATTCAGGGACTAAGGCCTGGAATCAGGACTTTCAGGGTTCTACTTGGTATTTTATTTTACTGTGGCTGAACTGGTATACAAGTTGCAAAAGGAAGTCCTCTGAACTCTTCCCTTTTATTTTCCCAAGTGGAAGGAGACTCCTCCTGAACTGCACTGCCTGTAATTGGGGAAGGGATGACACCGACCCTGGCTTGGCTACAGTGCTGATGTCTCACTGGGTCATGTGCACCCCACATCTTCCTGCTCCAAGCCAACACAGCCAAAGAAATTGCTAACGGACTGAAATTTTCTCAGCCTATCTGCCTTATGAATTTATTGTAGGCCCAAGGCTGCTCGTTTTCAGCCTGTGGTAGAGTTAGGGGGAACTCAGTTTTCTACTGCTGGGGAGGGGAATTTCCCTTTGGCTGGGGTGATCTAAATGCTCACTTCTTGGGTTCTGGCAGTATTCTGACCTGTGCCCTGATCCCCTGTGACAGGGAAGCCCTGAAGTCCAATGCGGACTCCCACAGTCACTTCACTTCCCTTCCACAGGGCACAGATTCTCTGTCCCGGGGGGCTGTAGTGTGGCATAGCCTGGTGGTGGCAGAGGGGTGGCTTAGACAGCACCAGACATGTTTGCCCTCTTTTTCTCCCTTTTCCTTGATTTAGTGTTGAAACAAGGTGCTGTGATTGATCCACTGAGCATCGTTCTGCAGCAGGAGACTCCTTTTGTGCATGGTGGTTGCATTTGGTGTCCTGCAGAGGGACAGTCACTGGAGGTTTGCATTCCACCTCTTGCTCCCTCTGTTTCTTTTAGAAAACTATATTCAAAGAGATTAAATGATCACGTGGCTTTTAAGAGTAAAATTGGAATGATCCAAGAGTAAAATTCAAACTGATCACATGGCTTTCAAGAGTAAAATTGAAATGCTAACAGTTTTTAAATTAATCATCAGTTATTTTTGTTTTCCTCATTATTAAAAATTAAGATTTAAAACTTTGAAACATTAGTTTTTGCAAAATGGAAAATATAAGAGATCAGAGATCCCCTGCATTGGTGCTAAGGCTTTTAGAGAATTTTTTTTTTTTTTCCATAAGAAGCTGATATCTCCAATTAGAGTGGGATAATCTGTCAGATGAATAAACTAGTTGCTTATTTTGGCAATAAGATGCCTGTAACTTATTTTGTCATATGTTTCCTTTTTCCCTTTATTTTTGTAAAGCTTCTTAAAGAATTAAACAGAAATAAAAGGGTTGCTGAAATTTGAGGGAAAAATACAAGGTGAATAACCTATGATAAAAATGAAATCTTAAACTTGGTTAAATTTTACATTAACATTGCAAAAAGTGTAATTTATTCTCTACACTAATCTATAACCTTATAAAGTGGTCTTTCGTGCCATTTGTACTTCAGTCAAAAATATTTCTCTGGCTTGGAGCTCATGTCACAGTGGGTATGGCGCCAGCCACATATGCAGAGGGTGACGGTTCACACGCAGCCCAGGTCAACTAAACAATTGCAACAACAAAAAAAAATAGCCAGGCATTATGGTGGGCACCTGTAGTCCCAGCTACTTGGGAGGCTGAGGCAAGAGAATGGCTTGAGCCCAAGAGTTGGAGGTTGCTCTGAGCTGTGACACTACAGCACACTATAGCGGGTGACATAGTGAGACTCTGTCTCAAAAAAAAAAAAAAAAAAGATTCTCCAGTGTCTACTGCATGGCAGGTTTTTCAGACATCTTACGAATGAAGTATTATAGCACACCATTACTTTCATGCTGAAAGACCTATGGATTTACTGCTTCTATATGTTTTTTTGAATGTTTAATTCAGAAAACAAGCAGAGCCTAGGGTTTGCTTTTAAATATGAGGGAAGTTAGAGGAACTATATTATTTATCCCTTAAAACTCTAAGATCTGGCCAAATATATTTTAAATGTTCTATGATTTATAAAATATTGTCAATGTTAGCTTACCAAGTTCCTGACAGTGGATGCAAATGTCATACTTATTTGAAAGAAAAGATGTATTCTTATTCTATGTTTGCTGGAAAGAAATAAAAATAACTCAAGAAGTATAATAAAAGGTAATACATTTTTTAATAATCATCAAAGAAATATGATGTTTTCTTATATGTCTAGTCTTCTCCAAACATTGAAAATAGTAAAAATAGAGTACATCTAAAGTGAATCCATTCATCCAAATATGCCCCCATTCGATAAATCTTGATGCATTTATTATGTATCAAGTGTATGTTAGACTCTAGCAATACACAGAATAATGAAAATGTCCCTGCCATGAAATGTTATATTTCTGTTATTATATAATTCTAAAATTCAAATGACCACTTTATCTAATATGCAATCATACTTAATCCAATTAGTAAAGATAAAAATATTTGCTGATTGATGTCAGTTAATGAAAAATTAATATTTGTTTTCCTCTAAACGGAAAGAAGACCATATTAAAGTAAAACCAATTGACAAATTTTTTCATGGAATTGTGTCTCTTTTAAGTTAACCAAAAGACATATAAATCACTTGGTATCAATGGTTTGGCTTTTCTTACATCCAGAATAAGGAATGCTAACTCATTAATCATCTAATTCCTGGTGAATGAAGAAGTGGATTGCATGTCTCCCCCTTTATGTGGTTAGGTGTTTTCCCCTTTAGGAACAAAAATATTTATCCTCAATCACACCCTATCAGAGAGGTTTTTCCAAGGTGAAGTATGGCTAAATGCATGCATGCATTATTATTATAAATACTCCATAGAATTTTCCAGATAAACACCTTGGTCCTAAATTATAATGTTATTTCTGGTTTCTGCCCAGAGGCCAACATTTTTCTCTTTATGTCCTCTAACACTCACCTGACACAAGTAGTCATTAATAATATTTAATAATATTTCACAGGGTTGTAATTAACCCTTTTTTATTTTCTTAAAGCAATTTAATTACAAAGTATTTCAAGATGACGCCTTTCAAAATCAGGAAAATAAAAGCATCTGAATGTATTAGGGGGCTATGTAATCATTACCTACTATGATGGAAATCTAGTTATACTTTTTCACTCATTATAAATAATATCCCTGGTATTTGTCTGGAAAGAAAATAGTTAATCGACTTAAAACTATATCTGACCCCCTCTTATAGATAACAAGTAGAGATATGGGTGCTGCATTAGACCTCAAGAAGGTCAGAGAACTCTGAAATTCTATTTTAAACTCCATAATGCATTTAACAGGACAGTCTTTCATGGTGTAAATGGAATTTGAATGTCTTCCGAATACAGATTTGTTTTTCTTTTTTGACTTTGCAAAGGAATATTTTATGCATCAATTGCTATGGGATGGCTTAGACAGCTGAGAAAAATGTCCATGATTATCATAAGATGGCATTCAATTATGTCAGCTCTCTTTCTATTAAAAGGAATTGAATTTCTACATCCAGAAAAAAAAAAAAAAAACAGGGTAATTTTTCTCATCATGAGAACAGGAACTGTTTTCTCAGATCTTACAAAAGAAATTTTTGTCTTGCTCTGAACCATTATACTAACTGCAAATTGGAGAGTGATAAATTTTCACTATTTACTAGTCACTAAGACATTAGGAGAATACGCTAGCAGAAGTACCCCTCATTCATCAGTTACCTCCATTAGGAGGAGCTCTAACAATATTTGGCCTTGCTGGATTTAACTTGGCAAGCCTTCCAAGCTACTACTCCTCACAGTGCTACAAAATCTATTTAAAAACCAGATTACATACATAGTTTCTGTCATTTCCCTCTCCATGGAACAGCAAAGTGAATTATTTTTGTGTGTGCACATCTCAGACTGCACACTACTTTGCTTCTGTGGAAACAAGCTCAGAAGACTTCTTCAAGCACAGTGACTTCAACAAAAAACTAAGTGTGTTTTTCTAGAGCACTTAGAAACGTTACTGAAAGAATCACAGGTAGACAAAACGAAGTGGTAGTAATTCAAGAAGCAGTTCAAAAGGAAACAATTTACAAAACCTCTTACTCAAATAGAATTTTATAATTCATTTCTAGTTTTCAAACAATGCAATAGTTTTTAAAATTCTTACTATGAACTGGGACTGTTTTAAGAATTTGCTATAACTTACTTATTTATAAGTAATTTGTGATATAACTAAAACTTACAAAGTTTAGTGACTTGCCTGGGTTATACAGCCAGTAAAAGAAGATACCTGACTTTTAGTAATTGGCAATATTTATTATTCAAAATGTTCACAAATTTTTTTCCTAGACCTCTCTCATCATGTCATCTTTTTCCACTCTAATAATCAGATGAGAAAACAAAAGAAGAAATTGAAAAAATTATCTTGTTACCATTGCCTTTATTTTTTATTTTAAGAGGTGATATTGTCTCATGCATTGATACTCCAGGTTGCCTATGAACAGATTTTCAAAATTCCTAAAAAGAGGTTTATAGGATAGTGGCAGCTACTTCAGTTAAAAATTATTTTCCAATAATAATGCAGTTCCATAAGGAAAGTCCCCAAACAAACCAAAAAATATTAACCCATGCATAAAATAGAATTGAATCACACCAGGTGCCACTCTGCCATTTTAAATGGAAGCAGAAAGATAAATGCCCATGCTGGGCCCAGTCTGTTCTAGAGCCCATGCTGAGTGGAGCTCAAGAGATGCTGAAACACAAACAGATGCACCCTGTACAGGAAAAAGTCCCACCTGCAGTAAGGAAATAATAATAAATCCAAGACCTGGGAGAACAGAACACTACAAGTAAATTGACTGAAAGAGACTTGAAATTGTCCGGAACAAAAAATGATAGTCTTGAGCGAGGACTGCTTCTAAGGGAGGATCAGAGGTATCACAGAAGCATGGAGGGAAAAGGAATAAATAAAATAAAATAGTGAAAATTAAAGATCCTGCAGAAAAAAAGGAAAATGGCATAGTCAAATGACATTTCTAATATACTCTACTAAAAGAAATATTACATGTTAAAGATACTATACTTTACAGTGCTACAAATTAAGACATTTCTGCAATAAGAAACTAATGAATTATCCTTTTCTTCCTATCTACGTATACTTGGTGTTTTTTTTTTTTTCTAAATTAGAAAAGACGTCATTTTAATATTAACAGACAATATCAGACAACCTGCACACTAAGAAAGCCATGGCAAGAAAACAACAGATCCTAAGACAAGGAATCCTAAACAACAGATCCTAATACAACAGTATTTGAGATGTGATCCAAGCAAACATGACAAGAAAGAGGGACATAAGACTACAAAGAGAGAAAAGATGGTAAAGTGTGTGTTAATGAATGGGTTACACTTGTGGGTGATGGGGACTCCATTCTTTTGGGGGGCCTTTTAAAAGACTGTGCATAGTATGCTTTAGAAATACCCCAGTGATAGAACTGGGAGCTGGTTTATTTTTCTACTAACTCCATTCCTTATTGGTGGAGAGTCACTCCTGGAGCATCCCTACCCATTCAGTCCTGCTCACTGTGCAGACTGCACCTTCCTATAGTGAATACGTTCAGATGGAAAGACTCAGGCTTGCTGCCAGGTTTGACTGAGAAGGCAAATGCATTTAGAAAGAGGCAGCAGACTCTAGCAATAAAAACAGAGTTTTCCTTCCCCTGTAGACTTTCAGGCAACACTCATCTGCATGTCATATTTTCCAACTTTTTGCCGTCACATTTGCAACAAAATTCTCCTTATCTCTGTGTCCTTGTATATGTATGTAACTGCAACAAACACACACCTAATTGTTTGCTTATTTGTTCCCAAATATAATGAATGTTTGTTCTTCTTCCATGAAGTCTTTTAGTTTGATCATCAAACTAGTGGGCTTTAAAAAAAAAAAATGCCATAACCAAAATCTGGACATCTTTCTTGAAAGCTTTTAAGCATTTTCAATCATGTCTAGATATTCCCCAAGTCCTGTGGATTCTTTTCTAATCATCTCATAAAGCTACAAAGTCCTTTCCATTCCCAGGGATTCCATCTATAGTAGCCTAGATTATTATGGCATCTCTTATGCCATCTTTCTCCTGGCAAAAGAGCCTTTCTAAATGCAAAATTAGCCATATCTCACCCCTTTCTTTAGAAACACCAATAGGTCCCCACTGATGGTCAACGTTTGGCCTCTGCACCATCATGTATGTTCTCTTGTCAGCCTGAAAGTTTCTCATATTGTCTCCAGATGGAAAACTTTACTTACCTATTGGTGTTAGCCCAAACATCACTTTTCTTTCCTCCCTTACTGCCCAATTTTGCTAAGTGACCTTCTGTTTGTTTTTGTGGTGCTCTGTATTTCCACACCTTAGTTCTCACCACACTACATTGCAATTTTCTTTCTATTTACCCATAAGATTGTGGGCCCCTTGATTGCAAGGGCCAACTTTTTCTTATTTATATTGCCTCAGTGCCTGATAGAAACATCAAATATTGTTTGAAGAAATTATGTTTTAAATGAGCCAAATTTAAAGATTTATCAATGAATATCAAATACAAATAATGCCGTGTTTCAAATTTCTAAGGAATATTTGATCAAAAGAATCTATAAATTTAAGTTCAGATGAAAGACTTGCTAAACTAGAAAAACGATGTTTTAAAAGATTTGCTCCACAACTTTGGAAATTTGCTTGGAGCTTAAAAGTCACAATAGAAAAGTTAATGTTAATTTAACTATTTTATGGCACAAGAGATTTTAATTAAGTGTTTTTTCCTCATCTGATGATAACCTAATTAGTTCTTTTCTATCACTTCTTTTTCCACTAAAATTTCACGCTACCCATTAAGCATAACAAAGGCCTAAATAACTTAAAATGCATCTTCTGATGTTAATTTTGAATTTAACAATGTTGTATTACTAAACATCTTTAATTAAGTACAGTTCTTCCCTCGTATCTGTGGAAGACAAGTTCCAAAGCCCCCAGCAGTTATCTAAAACCGTGGAAAGTACAGAATCCTGTATATGTTCTGTATATGTTCATAAAACTATGTTCTGTGTTTTTTTCCCCATACATACAAAACTATGATAAACTTTAACTTATAAATTAGGCACAGTAAGAGATTAACAGCAATAATTAAAATAAAATAGAATAATGACAAGAGTGTATTGTAATAAAAGTTATGTGAATGCAGTTTCCCTCCTTCAAAATATCTTATTATACTGTACTCTCCTATTTTAGAACCATGGTTGACCACAGGTAACTGAAACCACAGAAAATGAAAGCCTGGATAAGGGAGGAGTACTGTATTATTCATTGAAGAGGCTGATTGGACAGATGTTAGAAAATCGAAAGTCTGGAAGAAAAATTTAGACCATTTGAATTCATCCAAATGAAGTATACAGGCAAACAAAGCAGCATTCAGATCCCTGCACCTGCACTTGTACATGCAAATATAATGACACAACAATAATTTGAGGGAAAAAAGCAATACCCTTGCTTTTGCTAGAAAGCTTTTCTAGAAGACATCATAGGAACTCTTAGTCATGAGGATTATATGAGTTATAGTAGAATTACCTGCTATCCCCAAATATTTTCAACCTGTATTTGAAATGTTTCAGCATCTTTGATTCACTATGTATGTTCATACTCTAATTCGTTTTTTCAAAATGTAAATTTTTCACATAATATATCATAATTATTTTAAAAAACTTTTTAGATTTTTAACTAACTATAAACTCACCACAAATTTAAATATATCACAATGAAATCCTGTGCAGTTTTCACCTACTTTACACAGGAAATACTTTTGTATATAATTATAGTGCGTTAAAACCAGGAACTTGCCAATGGTATAATGTATGTGCATAGTTCTTTATTATTTTGACACATTTGTAATTTATGTAACCACCACCACAATCAGACATCGAACTATTTCATCACCATAAAGATGTTTGTTTACTACCATTTTGTATTTATATCTCACCCCTCCCTTCCGCCATCCCTAAACTGTAATAACCATTAATATGTTTCCTCCATATAGTTCTGTAATTTGGGGAAGATTATATAAATGAAATTGTAGGATATTTGACCTTTTGGGATTACATTTTTTTCACTCAACATAAAGCCCTTGATATCCTTCAATTTATGTGAATCAAGATCTTGTTCCTTGCAGTGGTGCCTGTGGCTCAGCGGGTAGAGTAATAGCCCCATATACCGAGGGTGGCAGGTTCGAACATGGTCCCAGCCAAACTGAAACAAAAAATAGCTGGGCATTGTGGTGGGCACCTGTAGTCCCAGCTACTCAAGAGGCTACAAGTCTTATTACAAATGAAGCTGCTATGGCAGCATTCTATAAGATTTTGAATGGACATAGTTTTTATGTTTCTGGTGAAAATGTCCAAGAGTGCTATTGCTGAGTTTCATGGCAAGTGCTTGTTTAGTCTTTATAAGAGATGGCCAAACTATATTCTGCAGTGGCTATGCCATTTCACATTACCACCACCAACAAACGGTGTACCTATTTTCTTCATATTCTATTCAGTATTTAGTATTGTCACTATGTTTTATTCAGCTGTTCCATAAGTGTTTCAGTAATATCTCATTGTGTTCTTAACTGGCATTATCCTAGGGGCTAGTGATGTTGAACATCTTTTTTTATGTGCATATTTGAAACCTGTATATCCTTTCTAGTGAATGTCTTTTCATCTGTTTGTCCAATTTGTAATTGAATTATTTTTTATTCGATAGTTTTGAGAGTCATTTATATACACTAGATTCTAGTCCTTTGCTAAAAAGTGGTTTGCAAATATCTTTTCTCAATCTGCAGCTTGTTTTTTAAATCCTCTTATCAAGATCTTTTACAGAGAAAAAGCTTTTATGTTTGATAAGTTCCAACTTATTTTTATTTTTAGTAATCATGTTTTCTTGGTAGTATCTCAACATATCCAATTAAACTCTATATCCTAGAGTTTTTCCCATCTAATCTGTTAAATTTTTATCATTTTTTAAGTTTTTATTTTTTGCTTATACAATTAACCCAGCACCATTGGGCGAAATATTGTTTAATTGAATAGTTTTTGGACCTTTGTAAAAAATTGGTTGTGTAAGTTTGGATCTAATTCTGGGTTCTTTAGTTTGTGTTTAGTTTGATGTGTTTATCGCTCTGTCAATATTACATAGTCTTGACTGTTGCATCTATATTAAGAAGTCTTGAAATTGGGTAGACTGATTCATTTTATTTTATTATTCTAAAGAATTTTTAGTGATTTTAGTTCATTTCCTAATTCATATACATCTTAGAAGAATTTTGTCTATGTCTATAAAATCTTCTTAAGGTTTTGAAAGGAATTGAGATAAATCTATACGTTAATTTAAGGAGAATTTGCACCCTTGTTATGTTGAGTCTTTCAAACAATGAACATGGAAAATCCTTACTTTTATTAGATCTTCTTTTGTTCTTTTTGTCAGAATTTTGTAGTATTCAGCATGTAACCTTGTACATGTTTTGTTAAATTTAAAGACCCAACAAGAAAAGAAAATTATAGACCAATATCACTAATGAATATAGATGCAAAAATATTCAATAAGATCCTAGCAAACAGAAGCCAGCAACACATCAAATGAATTATACACCATGACCACGTGGGTTTTATCCTAGGGTCTCAAGTTTGGTTCACTATGTAAATCTATAAATATAATACATCACATAAACAAACTAAAACACAAAGACCGTATGAGTCTCTCAATCAATGCAGAACCAGCTTTCAACAATATCCAGCACCCTTTCATGATCAGAACACTTAAGAAAATAAGTATAGAAGGGACTTTTCTTAAAGTCATAGAGGCCATCTACAGCAAACTCACAACCAATATCATATTGAATGGTGTAAAATTGAAAACATTTCCACTCAGATCAGGAATCAGGCAAAGTTACCCATTGTCTCCACTGCTTTTCAACATTGTAATGGAAGTCTTAGCCATTGCAATCAGCAAGAGAAGGTGATCAAGGGTATAATATGATTTTATACCTGGAAAAACCCATGAACTCAACACAAAACTCTTAGAAGTGATCAAAGAATACAGTAGCTTCTCAGGATACAAAATCAATACTCACAATTCAGTAGCTTTTATATATACCAATAATAGTCAAGCCAAAAAAACAGTCAAGGACTCTATTCCCTTTAGAGTTGTGCCAAAGAAAGTGAAATATTTGGGAATTTACCTAACAAAGGACATGAAAGATCTCTATAAAGAAAACTATGAAACTCTAAGAAAAGAAATAGCTAAAGATGTTAACAAATGGAAAAACATACCATGCTCATGGCGGGGAAGAATCAGCATTGTTACAATGTCCATAAACCCAAGGAAATTTACAAATTTAATGCAATTCCTATCAAAGCACCACTTTTATACTTTAAAGATCTGGGAAAAATAGTACTTCATGTTATATATATGGAACCAGAAAAAAACATCGAATAGCCAAGATATTACTCAGAAATAAATACAAGTCAGGAGAAATCATGCTATCAGTCTTAAAACTATACTATAAATCCATAGTGATCAAAACAGCATGGTACTGGCACAAAAATAGAGAGGTAGATATATGGAACAGAATTGAGGACCAAAACATGAACCCAGACAATTATCATCATTTGATGTTTGATAAGCCCATAAAAATATAAATTTGAGGAAAGATTCCCTATCTAACAAATGGTTCCCTATCTAACAAAAGATTCCCTATCTAACAAATGGTTCTGGCTGGTGACTTATAAAAGACTGAAACTGGACACACACCTTTCACCCCTAACAAAAATTGACTCTCACTGGATAAAAGATTTAAACTTAAGACATGAAACTATAAAGATTCTTGGAGACAGGGCAGGAGAAACACTTGAAGAAATTGGCCTGGGAGAATACTTTATGGGGAGGACCACTTGGGCAATTGAAGCAACACCAAAAATACATTGCTGGAATTTGATCAAACTAAAAAGCTTCTGCACAGCCAAGAACACAGTAAGTAAAGCAAGCAGACAACCCTCCGAATGGGAGAGGATATTTGAGGTTATGTTTCTGACAAAGGTTTGATAACCAGAACCCATAGATAACTCAAACTTATTAATAAGAAAAGAACAAGTAATCCCATTTAATTGTGGGCAAGGGACTTGAACAGAAGCTTCTCTAAAGAAGATAGGTGCATGGGCTACAGACACATGGAAAAATGCTCATCATTTTTAATCATCAGAGAAATGCAAATCAAAACCACTTTGAGATATCATCTAACTCCCATAAGACTGGCTCACATAAAAAAATCCCACCTAGTGCAACTTCCCAAGCCTGACTAGAAGCAGGTCCATCGAGCTACTTCCGCGTAGCAACGACTCAGCAAGGCCCGGCCTGAAACTGCCTCTACCTAGATACAGCCAATGTGGTACCATGCCACTGGCCCAACCCTGTCACTCACCTCTTCCCC